>VXAD01010763.1:508217-603238 GCA_013399195.1 Dicrurus megarhynchus | reverse complement strand
CCGGGAGGGGGCGCGGCCCGTCCGGCGCCGCCGGCCCCACCGTGTCCCGGGCCCGCCCGCGGAACCCGCCGCGGCTGGGACCTGCGGGCGGGCAGCACCCCGAGGGCTGCGACCCTCTGCGCTGCAAAGCGAAGATGTGTTAGTGCGGCCCTGGCCCCGCTGGCATCCGGGAGAGCGCGGCCAGCCGTGTCCTCTGTCCTCGCGGCTGGGAACAGCACGGCTCTGCTACGTGCCTCTCCGCCGTTCCCCCGGCGTACGAATTAGAATCCCGCTCCAGCCCGCACTGGGTTTTCACACCAGCAGTTCCCTGATGGTGCTATAAACAAATGACAGGGAGCATAGGCACTCACACGCATCTCATCAGACAGACAAGATGTTTTGAAATCAAGCAGAAACTGCCACGTAAGAATCCCAGCCATCACTCGAGTCAGGAAGAACAATTTCCAAATAATTAAAACAAGTACAATAAAGCCCGTTGACATTCTTGATGTTAACCCATTAAGTTTCGTGAAGACTTTGACAAGTTAAATTTGTGCTGGGCTTAGGGCACATTTCCTATGCATAGTAAGATGGTTTTTGTGCAAGACAATTTATCCTCGACTAATGTATTTTAATCTTACATTGCTAGGCTTTAGCTTTATTAGAAGTTGCCTGACTAATAATTTTTCCAGGCAACAGACTGAGAATGTATATGTTTGTGTGCTCTGTTTTTGAATAAATCTTATATCCTTTAAAGCGTAGAATACCAGCAAATTTCTATCCCTTTAAGGACAAAAGCCTAGTAAACACATTTCTCTGTCATGCCAACAGAGGCAGCCAAAATTCTTGGGCAGACAAGGCAAGCCATGTAAGAGATTTCCCCGTCCAAGCAAGCCTGGCACTCCTTCAGCATCAGCTTCCTACAGGAAAGGCACAAACACAACTACAGGTAGGCTCATTTGTCAGTCAGGTTGGGGAGAACTGTGATGCCACCAAAAACACCAGAAGGGGGTTGCTCCCCAAATTAAGTCAAGTGCTGTCAAAAACTGGTTTCTCAGCATAGTCTTGGTCCTTCCACAAGATGCAGTATGCACAATAGGTTTCCACAGATTTCCCAAACACCACCATATCCTGATAAAAAGGTAGAAGAGCTGAGATCAGGAGCAACCTGAACTTAAGCCAGTGAAGTAAGACGCTGAGGCCTGCACTGCTGGGGCTGGCTCACCAAAAATGAGAGCATACCTCGAGAGTAAAATCCTGTGGAGTTTGCAGTGATCCAGCAGTACATCTTGCAGTAGAGCCCTCTGGTGTCTTCAGCACCTCAGTGCAGTGGTTGCTCAAAATTCCCCTTTCCGTTTGCTAGGAGACAGAAGGCACCACCACGACTAAACCCCTCTGGACAGTTATTTGTCTAACTCCATTCACCTGACTCTGTCCTTATGCTCTCAGAGAATGCCACAACTGCGCACGCTGAGCATACGAGAGAGCAGGTCAAACTCAGGGAAAGTTCAAGTTGGGGAGGTTTTCTGGTAATTGGTTTGTAGGGTTTCACAGAGACACAAAGTGGGCATCCAGGGAGGATGGAAAAGTGAAGCGGGTGTTTTGTTCACCAGCCTTTGTGAAAAACGGTGCTGCTGAGGTCAACACCCACCTTGAGTGCTGCATCATTGTTAGGCTACAACACTGCATTTGAGATGAATAGGATAAATGAGAAGTGGACGGTTGTCTCGGGTACTGTGGAGACTAAGGCATTTATATTGTTGACTCAGAAACAGTTTGTACTTCTAAAGAGGTTGGGTTTTTATTTTTTTAATTCAAAAAGCAAAATTTTGGGTCTTACCAGAGATTTTGTAGCTGCAGTCTTGCACACAGCAGTTTGATTCCCAGTCACACTACCAGCTCAGATGTTGCAATACTTGGACACACCAAAGGCATGGCAGCATCAGTTTAAACTTTCAAAAGTGGTAGTAAGAACTTCTGACTCATTTGTTCAGAAGAATAATTACCTTCTCAGTGAAAGGGCTGGAAGTTCAAATCAGATCAGTGTGACCAGTCTGGATCTCCGATGATTTTTTGGTACCCAAAGAATTTCACCTGCCCCGGTGTGGATACGCTGGCTGCTGCATCCCAAAGTGAGATTCAGCATTATTTGGCAAGTGCTTCTCAGGGTTCTTTAAAACACCCTCGGAAAAGACAGGATCGAACAGTTTGGAGCAAAAGGCACCCCTGCAACATGTATGGTGCCTGTATGGGATGAGCTCTGGAGACAGTGCTTAGCTTTAATCCAGAAAGGGCACCACACCTCTCCTGGCCTGGGAGGAAGGGCAGGTGTCTGCAGCTGCACTCTGTTCTGCAAGCCTCGCAGCCGGCATCATTTGCCTATGAGACAAGAACACCCACTGCAGAAAACAAAGTCCCTTTATATGTCAAAGGCTGGGTGGAAACAATTTTCAGCTTGTTGGAGACAGGAACATCAATTATCCTTACAGACAATTTAGACAGAGACTGATTAAGTACCATACCAGGATGATAAGTGCCAGCTAAAATTCTGAAAGAGGGAAATGGAACCACATTTTTTAAAGGTGCTTAAAGCAAATTTAAGTGAATGTGAGCTGGCACTTTTGTGGGGAGAGCACCAAGTGCTGCAATTCTTTCCTTTCCCACCCAGTCAGCTGCCTGCAAAAGGCATCTTTTTGACAGCAATAGGGAAAAACATGATAGCAAACAGGCTGCCAGACAGAACAGGAATGTACCTAGGATCAGGCCACTCCATGTAATTTCTCTATTCAAAATTCAGTGTGCTGCACTGCAGTCACAGCTCTGATCAAAAGCGGAATTCGCTGGATCTCCCAGTGCTATCTCCAGCTGCTAGGAGCAAGCAGCAAGCCTTATGAGAGCCTTGCTTATATTGCTGGGGAAGTCAGAGTGCTAATGTTTCTAATCACAGAAACAGGATTTCATTTACAAAGCAAGGCTGTAATCCTGTACCAGTAAAGCAGGTGTGAAATGCACATCCCTGGCAGAGGAGCCTTTGGGGCTGCAGCATGTGTACAGTGTGCTGCAAAGAACACACCCGTCAAAGGAAGAACCAAGCGCTGGCATCAGGTATCACCATCCCTGCAGAACCACTGGGAGACCGCTGCCAACTGTTTCGACAAGCAGGCTCAGGGAGATGACTCTGGTGTTGCTCCTCAAACACATACAACTCCGAAAGCAGTGGGAATGAGTGACGCAATGAGGCCACTGGCTTGCCAGCTGGAAGGGAAGCACTGGTGATGCCTTCAGCATGAGTGGGAGGGAAGAACACGTGGCAGGCGGATGCCACACCACCTGCTTTTTCCCGATCAGCTCCATCCTGCTGATGTCAGCAACAAGCTGAATTAGGACCCCTGGCTAGGACTCAGCAGGAACTATTGCCCTATGGAGAGGCAAGATTCAGCTGATCAGCTTCTCCTCTTGCAAACACTAAGGAATAGGGCTGCCCCTATATTTCAGCTGACTGTTGCTTAGCCAGGGGCAGCCACCCGCCTGTATTCCTCTGCTGTGCAAAAGCAACAGCGCCAACTTTCCACTGAGCTCAAGAACCTTCCTGAGTTTCTTCCTGCAGCCCCCATGCCCCCGTGTGCTGAGAGTGGAGCTCTGTCAAGAGATGTGTAGACTTATGCCTGATATGGAAGGGAGAGATTACTTGCGATTTCTCAAAAGACACAAGCTGAGGATGCTCTGAGAAACTGCCAGCCTAAACCAAATCTCACCACATATAACAAAGCTGTGGAGCCCATGGCCATGGTACAGTTTGGAAGCCAAGAGCACAAATTATTTCAGAAAGAGATCTGACAAATTCCTGGAGGCTAAAGACACTGGTAACTATTAAACACAATGGTGCATGTGCAATCTTCATCTCAGACAGTTTCTCAATAGCTGCTTGCCAGAAATGGGGAGGTTATGCCAGGGGACAGAGGACTTTGTAATCGCTCAGTTACTCAATGGGTCTGTCGTTGATGGCTATGCAAGATGAGATACTGTACTGCAGAGACAGGGCCAGAGCCCCCAAGGCAGTTCTTTGGTTTAAACACTTATTTGCACACCAGCCAAGGGCGTTACCACCAGTTCAACTGCACCGTGGTTCTGCACAGCCAACACAGAAGTATTTGCTGTCTTTACAAGATATTGGATCTTGTCCTTTGTTCTAAGGCAGGATCAACTGCAACCTCTACATGAATCCTGGCAGGTTTTAAAACTTTTCTTCAAATGATCCAATGCAAAGTCTCTAGAACTTCCCTGGGTGCTCTGTTTCCAAGTCCAAATAGTCTTACTGCTTGAAACAGCCTTCCTAACACTGACCTAACCTTGACTTTGCCACAAATGGAAAGAAAGAAAAGATGCTACCAAAACTTTTTAGTGGTCTGGGCTAGCATCTCTGTGTTGTTTACTCTTAGGCAGTATTAAAAGCATATAGAGCCAAGCAGAATACAGATTGCAGTTAGCTCCCAGCCAGCACGTATAGGTTCTTCTCAGATTGCACTACACCACTCCAAAAAGCGTGACAGTGTTTGCATGCTTTATGTGCAGTAAGATTATACATACATACTATGTTTTGATCAGAACCGAAAGAAACAGGAATAGCAAGCTTCCCAGAGGACAGACACAAGGAAAGACTGTTCAGCCAGTGGTAATTTTCATTCCCACCCAAAACACAACAAACCTGCATAAGGTATAAATGTATATGGGAAAACAATTTAGAGGTGAAATCGAAAGTGACAAATGTGCTTGAGATCAGCAGTGGCTGTTGAGTAAGCCAACCCTTTAGTCTTCCCTTGGGGGAACGTCCAGCATAAAACTGTTTCAAGTTACTCTATCGTTTTGGGTAATTGCTTCTCTCTGTCTGTCACCAGTGAAATCCTCTTCGAACTTGGTAGTTCAGGAATGACAGTTTATCTCCTCAAGGTGCAGAGTGCTCAGACTTGCTGGCTGTTTGCAAGGGTTCAACCTCACAGTGTAACCATGCTTGCTGCATCCTGATGCTGTGAGGAGGTGACAAGTGGCTCTAGCATTTGCTCTGCCAGTGGTGTGTCATGCAGTGCATCTGAATACAACCCCTAAGGGGCTGTAGTCATTCGTTCTTGTTTGCAATTTAAAAGTCAGTTCTGATTTTAGAAGAAAATAAGTACTTTGTAGGTTTTAAATATTATTCTTCACAGTACTGTTGTCCATGCAATTTTAGGAGGAACGGGCTCTACAAGATGACATTTCCCTCTGGCACATGTGCAAAAGGAAAGGAAAGACAGAAGCCATGCTCTCCATTGCCCCACTCATGGGGACTTCTTTTAAAACAGTGCAGAGGAAAATGACTAGAGAAGGCTATCTTAAAATCCATTCACACCTCTGCTTCTTGCCAGTACTTCAGACTTACTTACATTTCTGCTTTTAAAAAGGCACGATGTCTTATTCCCAGCCAGCACTATTTGACGAAGAAAACTCCCAGGTAAAGACTTTCTCAATTTTCCCATCTAATGCTTTTTTTTCTTAAGCGATCCTTTGCAGGTAGACAAAAACTTTGTCATCCACACAGCTCTCCTCTGCACCATAAGCTCCTATCTTCCCCGTGCACACTGCCACGGCTGAGGTCCTGCTCCCGGTGTCTCCCATGGCCTCAGTAACACATCCATTCATGGGCAGGTGGGCGAGCAGCAAAACAAGCAGCCCCAGCCAGCTCAGCAGGGAACAGCTTTTACACCATCAACCTCCAGGCCAGTTCCAGGAAAAGGGGATTTTGCAAACAGGTTCTCTACATCACTCTTTTCTTATATAAGCAGGCAAAGATTTTTTTCCCCTTCCCCCTGCAATAACTGGGGAAGACATTAGTGAGCTGCAGGCCTACCCTATTGCAAAGCATGATTAAGATAAGAGACTAGAAATTCCATGGTATAAAGTAAGAACTTTCTATTTGTACGCAAACCACAAAAGAAGCCATGTTAAGATGAAGTTTTTTGGTTGATGTTCTTTTTCCTAAAAATAAGAAAACAAAACCTAGGGATTTTGGCATAACATTTAAAGAACTGGGCAGTATAATGCTGTGTCAATACCTTTCCTTTGTCCTAGTGCTTACAAGTTCTTTTGCATGTTTTCCCTTCAAAAGTTGATCAAAGCTCCATTTTTTTTAAACATTACAGCATTCTGTTCATTCTTTGACTGACCAAAACTATTGCTGAAATGCTCATAAATAAATTAGAAAAAAACCAACTCAATCCAGCTCGCCTCAAATCGAGTAAGAACTAGCTCCAGAAAAACTCATATTATTGTGAATGCTTTTCCTTGCAGAGATATCACTGCAGTCTACCAGGTTCAACAACAAACTGTATCTTGATACATGGGAGAGACAAAGGGGCATTCTTGCCAGGAGCTTACATTAAAAATAAATTAAATGGTACATGTAGCAACATACAATGCAAACCTTTTTTCTTTTTTTTTAAGATTAATAGTAATTTTTAAAGATTAATGGTAGAGAGCACTAGGCAATGAGAACTGAGATTTCTGAACTCTGTCATGACGTGTGTTTCATCATCACATGGGATGGTGCAGTGAGGTCCAGCACAGGTCTCCTGGTGAGTCAGAAATTAGGGCACAGCAAGATTGGGAAGCGGAAGGCCAGCTCTCTGCTCTGGGGAATGCACTTGCACGAGGTAATGATTGGTTTAGGAAAACTGAGGATTCACCCCATGAGGGTGGCGGCCTCCACAGGGGAGCAAACATCTCCTGTGAACCCACTGCAGCACCTGAGTAGCTGTGTTTTCAGGAATTGGAAAGTTATTATAGACTCCTGCTTTCACTCATGGTGAAGGTAGAAGTGAATCATAAAATGGTTGTGGGAAATCTTTCCCTCTAATCAACCCACAATCCTCACTTTTCTCCATCCTCTCCCCCTCTTTCTCTCCCATTGCTGGGAATAGACAAACCCTTTATGGTGCACACAGGGATTATGCTTTATCCACTTTATCCAACCAGCTAGCTACTGGAGTTTCATGTACTTTAACGAATATGAGCTACCAAACTGCCTCTTCCAATTGTTGTAATTTCAAGTATTTCTTGCATTTGCAGATGCCTGAAGGCTGGGAAACAAGCATTGCAGAAACTGTGAGAAGGGCTGGAAACCGTTTCTACCTCACATCACAAGTTCTCAGCTGACCTGTATCTCATTTAGAAACCTGTCAAAACACCTGTCCAAACAAGCAACTTTTTCTCCTTTCAGAGTTCCCTGTTGTACATCTTGAAATACCTCAAGGCTGATGCCAATTGCAAAAGTAAAATAACATTTCCAGTACCTGAAACAGGGGCTGGCAAGGGCTTGCATTTGACAGCTACTGGATGCTTGAAGGAGACTATAAAGGACAGAAGTTTACCCCGGGCCTGGGAGGAGGTGTGGGTTAAGCACACACACAGTTTTATCCTGTAGTTACAAGGACTGAGGAAGGGAAAAGCTAATGACACACTTTGCCCTCCCTCCTGCCCGCTGTGGGCAAGGCTTGTGTGCAGGAAAGTGCCCATAAGTAGCTGCTGAGCATAAGCTACACAAGCTAGGTGGGGCCCAGTTTGTAAGCACAGATGGTTTAGGCCCTGTTAAAGACTAATCCCGTGATTTTCTTCAGCTGAGTTTAAGGCAGTGACATAAGCTCTCCACAGACTCGCAATGCCTGAAGTTTGTTACCCCCAAGCACAGAAGCTCTGTGGTGATTGGGACAGCCCATTGCCTACATCTGGGCTCACATCTTAATTTCAGTTTAGTCTTAGGAAGTCCCTGAATCCTCACACCTTGTGGTGCTCGTGGACCTGGACAAATCACTTCATGTCTCTGAGCCTGTACTTTCCAGCTGTAAAATTGAGATAATTGTATTGACCTTCTTCATAAAATACCTTGCAAATGCTAGACAACAGCTAAGTACTATCATGATTATTGTACAAAACAATCCATTATGACCCCTGGATGCTGGAGAAGAAATGAATGATGGCTGGAGTCCACATAAACACTGTGTTAGATCAATGCAGGCACTATTACAGTGTTGATCTGGTCTCCTAGTGTGTGTTCCCACAAATCCACATGGGGATGAAAAATCCAAACATATCTCTTGGCTGACAACTGACTGAAGCTATGTTACAGGGAGGAAAAAAATATCTAACCCCATTGCATTAACCAAACTACATCGTTTCTGCTTTGATCACAGAAGGAAAAAAGTTATTTTGGCCAAGTTTTCTGCATATGAAGAGAGCTGTTTTCAGTTTGTTTTGGGGATTACTTTTGCAGATGAGCCATCTGAGTTAGATATGAAGAAGACACATTTAAATGTTTAACACTGTCAAAGTGAGGCACTCATCAGCTTTAAAAATTAAAAATTGTCTGGGAAGAAAAGCACTGTCCCATTTGCTAACAATGGGAAAGAAAAATCCCAAGCTCCATGCAAGCTCAAAAGAGCATCTTCTGTACTCCATCAAGCAAAGAGGCAAACTGGAGAAAGAATTCAAGGATTTTCTAGGAAAGCTTCAGAAGAAACCAGCTTAATTCTATGCTGTGCTAAAAGCCAGTCCAAATCCACTTGCTACTTTGTGGTTGAGGAACTGTCTGCTTCCGACCCTCCCTCTACACATCCCAGTCATCACCAGTCAATGCCCATTAAAGCTTTAGAGGAGCTACCCCAAAAGCAAAAGACACTTACTGTACTCAAAGAGAAGTGCATTGCTTCCATTCTTACAATGCCCCAATTCTTGCATTTTTAACAAGAGTGTATGACAAACATGCTTCACCCACTGGGGAGCAGAGAGCAGTTGTGCGCCAAGGCTTGCCTCAAGTGGTGGGTACCAGTGTCTGCTGTGAGTACCAGCATCTGTGATGACCCTGCACTGCCCAGGAATGGAAATGCAGGGATGGTAGACACTACTCTGCCTTTTCCAAAGTCCTACTGTGAGAAAGAAGAGGAATAGGTTTATATGGGTATTTCCTTCTAAAAAGAACTGTGCTTGCTGCACAGCCTCTGCAGTCACAGGATGCTGCACACACTGCACAGCCCCATTGGCTCGGGCATCCAGATCAGCATGTAGGAGCAGGACTCCCTGGGGTCACCATCTGTACAGCACATCTGTGGTACCCTCACCAAGCACAGCAAGGCTGGCATGGTAGCTGTCTTGAAGGACAAGCTCATCAGGGTCCACACGACATTGCACTTCAGGGAACACTCACAGCTTGACACAGGCTGGTTCCTAAGTGCCAGGGTGGTTATTAGGCCTTCCCAGGGCATTTCAGCTGGTACCTATGGCTTTTCCAGAGCTGCAGAGCACAGCACTTAACTAATCTCCTAATTACAAGCAGAAGCCTTTATTTTAATGTGATTCCTTTCTTCCTTGTACTCTATGCTTAAGCCTCATGATGCATTTCTTGAGGAGACTTGTTGCTCCTGGTACATTCTCATTTTGTGAATGAAAAATGTCCCAGTGACATACCAGCAGATAGAAGGGCCATGTGTCTCAGTGAGGCTTTTGGTTGCAATAATCCATCACCTTAAACAAAACAGCATATAGCCCAATCATGCTCCGGAACAACAGGGGATGTGGGGGTAAAAGCCCAGGATTCAGATTTTCAATCATGTGGCCTAAAATCAGAGGTCCAGCCTGAGATTTTGTAAAAGCCTCACATATTCCCCTTGGTCTCAGCTGCAGTTTTAAAAAGACAATTCATCCAAGGAAAAGGCATGCACAGTATTGGACAGTTAAAACCTGCAACATTAAGAAATATGATGGTGTTCTGTCTGCACATATCTAAGCATCCCTGCCCTATGAAGGCACCAAGTTCCTGCTCAGGATGCGTAGAATGCATTTAAACACTGAAATAATTTTCCTGCCTTAGCCCAAGTTTCTTATTTGGAAAAGAGATGACATTTATTCAGTTGGTAAAATAATCCCAGCAGCACATATTGTGCCCCCCTCACAGCTTCTGGAAGAAAGCCCAATATACACATTCTTACTGGTATAAAAGCTTTTCTGCAGTCACTGGCAAAAGTATTTGGAAAGGGTTTCAAAATACTGGTATCAGCAAGATGCATATGCCTGATCTCTGTTTGCATGGCTCCAATTGCAGAAAGTCATGTAAAGAAGTGGTAAAAAGGCCTTTAGTTACATGTTAGAAAACAAAGCGATTGCGACAGGATTTAAAAGTGCCTTTGCTAATGGGAACCAGGCAGCTAATGTCAGTCCTTTCAGTTGTTTGACAATAGCTAAACCAAGGAAGTTAGATCCAAAGGCAAATAAAATAACCAGTGCTTCACACATCCACCCGCAGGCATAGAAAATCTTTTGTTCCCTGGAGTATGTCCCTGCCCCAGCACAGTAATCCCCAGCCACACTGGGGACACTGGTTGCACCACAAATGGCAGCAGAGAGCTGAACTGGTGGGAAAAGTAGTGTGGAGAAAGCAAAAGGGGAAGAGGAGGGCGTGAGCTCCACTCTGCGATAGAGTTCAGTGCTGGGTCAGCCTTCTAGGTGGATATAGCCAGATGAGGAGAAGGGG
The DNA here is from genome assembly GCA_013399195.1 of Dicrurus megarhynchus. Classification (NCBI taxonomy): domain Eukaryota; kingdom Metazoa; phylum Chordata; class Aves; order Passeriformes; family Dicruridae; genus Dicrurus; species Dicrurus megarhynchus. Next base: position 592,707 of record VXAD01010763.1, on the reverse strand, counting down.
GGAGCAGGAATGAAGGCACAAACCTGCACTGTTGTCAAAAACAAAGCTCAAAGCCCTGGCACAGCCACTTCTTGGAAAGCCATAGCTGGAACACAACCTCTTTTTGCAAAGCTGTCATCTCAATGCAGCCACTTTTTGTCTCTCCTCTGATTTTCCCAGGTCAGGCTAGACCATGTTTGGAGGCTGAAGAGTGCTCAAGGAAAATATTGCCCACATTCATGGCTGTACTTTTCAGATCCTACCGTTACATCCATACAAGTGACCACATTGCTAATACAAAAATTCTCTCTCCATAATCATTTATTCTCAGCTGTTGCCACAGCACCACTTTTTTTTTCATTAAGAGGTACCCCTGTCATACTGGCTTGACGCATGAGACGGTTTAATTGAATATCTGATTTCTGGCAGTGTCTGATCTTGGCTTCTTCCAAAGAAGTCTTAAATATGCTCTGTAACACATGCTAGTGGGCAGCAATATGTTGTGGAGGAAGATTTTATTTCAAAGATGACTAGAGCTCAACATGTTTTTGAGTAGATAGGATAAACAGTGTAATTGTGCATTTATTTTTTCTATGCAAGTGTCTCAACCTGACATTTCCAAAATTTAAATGCTCTAAGCAATGACCTTGGGGCAGCTAGGAAGAGCTAGATTTGTACAATTTTTTCAGCATCAAACATCTTTTGGCTGGTGCCTCTAAAAATGAACACGCATGGAAACCTAGAGGCAAATTGTTTAACAAATCAGAAAAATAGCTGAGCAACCTCCCCTCACCCCTGTAATGCCTCAGAATTATTTCTTTTTTTTTTTTTTTTGAGGTGAACTGGAATATTTTTAAGTCTCATCCTTCATCAAGGCTTTGCTCCTCCTTGATTCTGTATTAAGGCAGAGAGTACTCAGTAAGACTTTCCTCGCTGTCCACTCTTTGTTCCTGCCCTAATTCTTGATTTCACAGACTCTGGTTTTCATCTTCTGCTGAATTCTACAACACATTTTCTCTGATATACTAATAAATATACATCTATATATCTATCTCCCATTTTTGCATTATCCTTCTCATGAGGAAACCAAGACAAATGCTATATTCAAAGCAGTGCTGATTTTCCAAGCAGTATTAAGTTTCTCTCCCTGTACTGTGACCAAGGGATTTGTTTGCTTTCTGCTCTAATACAACCACATGCTGTGTTTCCAACACCGACATACCTGCGTTCTTCCCCAGAGACTGCCACTAATTCCAGCACAGCCAGATGAGACAGCAGTGAATATTGTTCCTGACAGGGTTATTACTTTGTACTTAGAATGCTGAAACATTTAGAAAAATTATCTCAATTTCAGTGTTTATTCATATGGTACGACATTACTGTTCCAGAAGCAACACCACGCTCTGCCATTAATCCTGTGTGACAGGACTGCTCTGCTGTCCATGCTGATAGCATCTGTATGAAAGGAACAGCAGAAGATCAAACCACACATAAACTGACTCCAGGGCTGAAATTAAGAATAATCCGTCCAATGGAACAATAAAGGTTTGGAAAGAGTTGACATTTTTTATAATGTACTGCCGATAAGACAAAAATGCCACAAAAGCTTCTCAGTTCAAAAGTATATGAAGGAATGCAGAAAGCTGTAATATACTGCTCTTTTAGATCATCCTTAAAGGACCCAGCTGCTGAGAGAGGAGGTTCTGGTGAAGAACCTAATTTTTCTGCTTAAACACTATTCTGTTTAGAAAGTTTTGTCTCCAACTTACCCAGATGCTATAGTCAACCAGAGCAGGGTGAAGAATAGACTTTCAGCTTGATGCTAGTTCTAAAAAAAAAAAAAGAAAATTATGAAAAAAGTAGTTTGTGGATGAAGTAAACATTTTGTATTGCCTAAACTTTTTGGCTTTGAGCATTTAAAACTTTCAAGCTGAACCTGAATAATTTTGATATAAAGTTGTGGCAAAGGAAAGGAATGGTTCAGCTGCTTTGAAGTTTGGGTACTCGTTTCTCCCCCCATTTTGTGCATATGAACAATATGACTAAGCTGACATTTCAGTCTCTAAAGTAACTTTTTTTTCCCTAGAGAACCTCTGGCCATTGAAATGTCCTCTCTCTGTGTAGCAAGCAGATACAAAGAGAAAGGTCTCCCACTTATGTCCCTTTAAGTTGCTCCAATACTCCTTAAAAGTGTGAGTGAGATGTGACACCCAAACCCCATCACTTCAGTTGAAGTGCATACAGTGAAAGCAAAGTCACGATGACTGCTTTATACTGACAGTAATTTCTGACTACTGGTATCCACTTGCTGAACTGATGTGGAAAACCATCATGCTCCAGGTCAGTTCAATATAAGGTTCTATAATGATTAATTCATAAAAATCCTCCCTTCCCGGAATGAAGCTTCTTGTGAAGTCCTCAATGAAGAGAACTTACACCTAGATGGGCGGAACAATTCCTGTTGCATACACCATCCCCACTCCATCTCATCCTCCTCCTTGCACAGCTCCTTGCACCCTAGGAGAGCAGGAGGTTCAGGGCCAGGCTAGTGCAGCCACCCCTCTCCTTGAGGAACGGGAAAAACAGGAAAGTCCTTGACAAGGAGAACTCCCTAAGACCCATCTAACTGTAGGAATAATGTACCTCCTGGCTGGATGTGGGCAGAGGTGAGGCAGGCATACAACTGCTCAGTGCACCCTAAATAAGAACCGCTGCTGTGCCTCACGAGTGACATCCACTGCAGCACCTGCCTCCAATGTAACAGGCCTGAAAGCAGCCAAGTGACTCTATTTAAAACTAAAGAGGAAAGTACAAAGCTTTGAAGTCAGAAGGCATATAATGAATTCAGCAAAACTTTATATTTCAAAGCCAGTTCTATTTGCAGAAGCCATCTGCCCAGAGAAAAGCTCGAACATGCACCTCTGACAGGAGTCAAAAGAGTTGAGGGAAACAGATCTCATTGAGGATGTTTCAGATCATCCATTCCCACAATATCTGAAATGTCACTTTGTAGCAGAGAAGCTTCCATCTTTCTATCAATTACAACATTTACATCCAGCTCCCGCAGGGTTGCTGGCATTTGAAGAGACTGTCCAGTCCAGTAGCTCCCAGCAATTTTTAATTAGATATGCCCATAAGACATCACTGCTTGTCCCTCCTAATGCTAACTGTGAGCTCTCTGAAGCTTTACCTTAAGCTACTGTCTTACTTATCCCTTCAATGATCATTGACCTTCTTCTATCCCCTTGCCAGCACTCAGCTTTTAAGCCACAAATCCAGAGATGGCTCCATCCAGAAGGACAAGGGGTAGTGTGATGTGCAGCCCTTTCTTTCACAGGACAGGAGCACAGTCCTTGAGCCAGGTTGTCTTCACAGGCAAAAAATGCAAACCCACCCTTGGAAAGAACCAGCAACAGAGACAGCTTTTCGCAGCACCATCTTTCCAGAGAATCCATCAACCAAATTGTTTTGCAGCTTGCAAGGGCTTACATTTCTACTGCAGGCAAAAAACATGGTGTAAAGCTCGAAACAAGTCTGTTTAAGAATTCCCTCTGATATCCCTGGTCTTTCATATGACCCACAAGAACCATTAAAATTCTGTCTGATAACTGGTTTCCCGAGAGCATGAGAGCTAGACAAATCCATGCCAGCCTCAGACTCTGCCAATATTTCTCCTGGCTTAAAACAGACACTAAGATAAGCCTGGAAGATATCTGTGGAATCCAACCTATGTCTTAGACTTTGAAGATTACTCTCTTATTCACAAGGAAGCAGAGAAAACCAGAGGTTATTGCCCTGGGAAAAGGTTGAAGACCATCACTGGAAGTTTACATCAGCCAACAGGTGGGGCAGCTGAAGGGCAGTTGGCCATGGCCACTGACTCTAGCAGAACTTGGAACTGTGTAAATGCTGACTGTCCACAGGCAGCATCTCCCCACATCTCTCCCCAGATGCACTGCTGGCATTTACAGACTTCATAGGATCATTGCTGTCTTCGATAGTCAACAGAGACCCTAATAGAAGCAAAAGCTACTGCAGAGAATGGGGAGGGTATAAGCCTCCACTGAGAGAGAGAGATAATATAACTGTGTAAGCCTTATTTTATTAGAAATCATCTTAAAAACAGTTTCCTCTTATTCCCACAATCTTGACTTTCTTTTAATTTTCACTGGACACAGTCCATTGTAAATGTATACAGTTCCCAGTATTGTAGTGTTTCAGCTCATCAGAATATGTAGTGTCTTTCACTTTAAGACATTCCCGTCAAGTAGCTATTTCTTCACCCGTGGGTTTAGTTAAGACATTATCAGCCTTTGCTCACCTGCACTCACATTTATGCCTTTGGGAAATCAGGTCCAGAGACCTGCTGCAACATGTCACAGAGCCCTTCTAGGAAAGGCTCTCTAAGATGTGGAGGAAGCAAAGTGCAATATGTATCCTTGATAGCCTTGAAACAGAAGCTTTTAGCCTCTGCAGCTTTGTCGGTCCAACAGACTGATTGTTTTTCTGTGCCTGTAGCTGTGGATGAATGTGGGGGTAGAGATCCTCCACACTGTGACAGCAATTCAGAGGGGTGCTTCAGAGCCCTTGTGCCACATAGATACACATAACAGTCCAGTGCATAGTTATGACCAAGCAGTTGAAATTAGGTTGCAGGCACAGGCACACAATCCCACCTCTGATCTTACTGTGACTCCAGGAGAGGAGCAAACTCCACACTTACAGCTGCTCTGGCTTCAGCCGGGCTCCGTCTGCATCCAGCTCTTCTTGGCTCAGTGCCTGCACAGCAAGAGGAGCAAGTCTTCCAAGTCAACTTTTTCCTAGTCTCAAAATAGCTGCTGTAAAAGAAAAAGCAGACTCTTCACAAGCAGTGACAATTCTAATAATAATAATAAAATATATTTTATTATATAAAATAGTAATAAATAATAATAAAAATAAACCCACTGGTATTAACATAAAGAAATTCTAACTGCAGCCTTCCATTAATACAGCCTGAATTAGCATAGCATCCCAACAGGATTGCAGACCCCATCTGAGTCATGTGGCACCTTCTCCGGCTGGTGTCTGTCAGGACAAACCCACACAGGTACAACGACCTCTAAATGCTGAGGCTCAGGTGCTTCTCACTGCCTCACAGTCTCTATGTCCATCCTGCTGGAGGACCTCCCAGGAGCTGGTAGAAAACCTGCTGTGTTGCTGCTGATGCCTACTGATAATTGCCCACAGAAGAGGCTGCTTAACACGGCATAATCCTCAGCCCTTTATCTTATATTTTTGGACAGTAACTTCTTTCTTATATTGTTCTCAGTTTTTTGGGGGCTAATTTATTATCTGGACACCTTCACTCAGCATGTTACCTCCTTCCCATTTTCAGGCCAGCTGTTGTCTTCAGAGGCACCGGACAGCCAGATGGACTGAGCGATGTACTCGCCTGTCGGACACTGTGCTCTGTCAGCACTGCTTTTGGTGAAGGGTAAGACAAGGATATGGCAAACACCAGTGGTTGGTTTCTTCCACCTTTTCTTTTTAAAATGGCAACCCCACACATGTTATGGGTTTATTCCAAACTGAGCATTTTTTATTTTTCCTTCTCAGAAGAAACCTGTGGCAGAGCAAGCTGCTGCATAAATTGTCATGGCAGTTAATGCATTGCTGAGTTTTAATGCATAGAAGTGGGCACTGGAAGTAAGAACCTTTTGGCCCCTGAAGTTTATATGGAAGGATGGGAGAGGGAACAGGAGCATAAAAACCTGAAATAGTTTCTGAAGGTGGAAAACAGCAGCAAGCCCTAGTTCAATAGTCTGATTCCAGACCATGGCTGTAGGGGCAGAGAACACCCTTTCCCAGGGCAAAGCTGCCTCACCATGGAGGCCAAAATGTTGGATTTGGAATCTGGAGTACTTGCTCCCAGAACTTTTTAAGCACATGCATCAAGGAGTCAAGCAAGTAAAATCACAGCTGGCAAATTATTTGTGTTCCAGCAATATACAACTGAAGTGCTAATATGTACCAGCTGTACCTACATGTCAGCTTTTTTGAAACTGAGGTAATTTCTTTGCTGTACCAAGAGGAGGAGAAGGTCAACAAAAACACATTTAGTCCAGGCTCTGCACTGATAAGAGGTCTAGTGCAGGCTGTTAGTTCTTTCCTGCTTCAGGAGATCTGAAAAAGCAGGAGCGGGACTCTTCTTCAGCATAACCTGACATTAAAATGGCATTCTTCGAAAAATGCCTGCAATAAAACAGCATCTTCTTACTGAGAAGGTGTGCTCCCAGAAAGGATCAAGGTCATATCTGCTGAATTTAATGACAGAAAATGAGCTTGTGACATATTACTTGTGCAGAGTTAACTTGGCCAAGAGATAATTAATGGAAGATGTGTAGTTGAGTCCCGTGTGCTGCTTTGAAAGTCTCAAGCTGTAATTGGTACCACTGGCTCTTGTAAAATAAACTGTGCTTCTGATCCAGCTCAGAAATCAAAACAGGACATTAAAAAAAAAAAAAGAAAAGAAAAGAAAAGAAAAAAGAAAGCAAAGCATTTTACTTTAGGATCTGGTCTTCTGATAAAGTGTTTTTAAAATTCAGAGTGTTTTGAATGAGTTTCTGGTTTCCAGAGCTGTTACTCTCCTCAGTGTTGTGTTATATACTCTGATTTCTCTGCCACGGCTCGTACTTTATGTTGCTGGTGACTCTTGATGACGCATTTTGATGCATTCAGCACAACCACACACTTGCATGAACCAGAGCTCACCATATTTCTGGCTGTGGAGGTCGAGTAAACATGGACCTGTGCCCAGACAGAGTTGGCGGTGGCTAGAAAACCAATACTGAAAGTCTAACGAGAACTGGCAAAAAATCTGCTCTACTGAAAACATGGCACTGGAGCAAACCTGTCATCTTTCAGTGTACTGAGGGCTTTCAGGCAGCCTAGTTGTGGTGTCAGGAGCAGGCACTACTCTTCCCATTTCCCTGGCTCCTTCCCACTCTTCACGGTCACTCAGGAGCCATTTCCACAAATCTTACTCGTGCACATGGATCAGGCAGAGCTGATAAGGAAGGAGAGGATGGTCTTATAGCAGAGTGTCTCTGCTGCTGACTCCCTGTGTGGCCTCATCGCACCATGGCTCAATTTCTCCCTATAAAATGACTAACAGCACTTCCCTACCTCCCGGGGGAATTGGGAGGATAAAAACAGCGACAGCCACAAAGCGCAAAGTTATTACAGCCATCCATCCAGAGTGACTGTCAGCTTCAGCACGTAGGCTGCCCTCAGACATGGTGCCGAGAGCATTCCCAGCAGCTGCCCTGTTGGATGGAGCATGTCATGCTTCTCTGGTATAGGTGCCCCTAGGCTCAGATGGTTGAAGCTTGTACTAACTATATTCTGCCTCAGAGAAAGAAAGTAAACCTCTTTCATTAGGTTTCTTATTTTCTTCCAGGAGAAGGCAGCAAAGGAAACCTCTGCCACCTTGGACATGCTGGGGAAAACTGAGCATGGGATCACACCCTGCTCTGTGACAGCCTCCTCCCCTGATGGGAAGAAGCTGAGAAGCCATACTGAGAGCAATACTGGAAGCCTCTGCTCCTCCCTCCTCCCCAAAAGCAACAACTAGGTGTGGAAAGATGCTGTCAAACCCTACACTACATCAGTTCTTGCCACAAGTGCTCCCTCGCTTCTAACCACCCTGAAAGGAAGCACAGTGTAAACAGTCTAGTAAGATCTATTCCAGACGCCTGCTGTGGTACATCAGGAGATTAACATATTAACTCTTAAAAGCCCTCTAATTTTAAGGAGAACTCTGTACTTAAACTGAAAGAAGTTTTGCAGAGATCAGCAGAGTTCCTCTGATGCTAGGGAACTGTGGAAACCTGTTAACAGCAGACTCTATGGATAATTGAGAAAATTATTCAATGGTACTTTTAAAGTACTTTGGATTACAATATTGCATGGGTTGCTAATACTTTTCTCTTAATCTTTTCAAGTATACATTTGCAATGGTTTGTTTATTGCTAGGTTTTGCTTTGCAATCAGATAAACACAGGCTTTGCTCCAACTGGAGTTCCAAATAAGCAGAGTAAGCCAAGTCAGATATGGCAAGGAAGACCATGGACAAATACATCTACTTGATGCACTAAGTTTGGGGGGGTTTCAGGGGGTGATTTTGGGCATATTGTATTACCTACAATCTGTCAATAAAGTACTACTTATTAAAAAAACAGGAGAAGAAACAAGCAGCTCAAAATTGTACAAGGACCTGAGGCGGATACCGAGAGAGCCCATGGGGCAGGGAGAGGCAGAAGCAAGTACACGATAGAGGTCAGCACAGTAGATGGGAGGGATAAACTTTCTGAAATATCCAGGACTGGCAGCATGCCCAGAGTATGCATCCCGGAGCCTGGCAGGCTTCCCCTAAAAACAAGTTTCACAAGTGACGCTACGTCAGTTGGACCGTCCTGCCACCGGCAGTGATTAAGGAGAACAACCTGCCTGTGACCAGCTGCATCTTCTAGGCAAAGGGGAGGAAGAGGCATGTGTTACACCTTTTACACCACAACTGATTTGTTTCCATGTCTTCCACCATGCTGTGTGTGTACTCTGACTGAGCTCTGCAGAAATCAGCAGTGACAATAAATTCGCTTTCACAGCCAGCTGCTCCTATGCCCCCTTCACTAGGCCAAACAGACGACATATACTTCTTTTTAATTATCAAGGAGCAGTCACAAACAAATGCCATGAAAATCTGGCCCTGAAACAGTGCTCAGAGCAAAAATTATTCCCAGAGCCATTGGATGTTTGGGCGTGTTTCCCACTTTTTCATCTAGACATACTAAGCAGCAAGAAAGCTGGTAGAACCAGAGAGCTGGGCACATCCCTGGTGGAGCAAAGGTCTGGCTGCTGGGGGTCTGCGGTGGTTGCTCTGGAGGAGCTTCTCCATGCTTCTGGGCAGGCAGTGCTGGAGAAAAAAGGGACACATCTAGGGCAGGCTAAGCTGTTAGGGAGCCACAGCAAGAGTGGCATGACATGGCTTGCAGACACCAGAGTCCCAGCCTGCCCCAGAAACCCTGTTCTCGGCCTAGTGTGCATCTGTCCTCATTCCTGAACAGCACAACATAGAGAGTCCATGTGGGACAACCACCTCAATGTAAAAACACAAAACCCAAACTAGTCAACAATTCAGGAGCCCAGATCTCCTGCTTTTCCTCAAGGCGGATTTCTTTTGAAACCAACTATTCATATTCCCTCCCTAGTCTTTTCAACAATGATGAAGGCACAAGCTGTTTGGTTAAAGTAGGCTGTTGCCCCAGTTTTGTCCTGTCCCTTTCACGTTTACATCACGAGGACGATGCATATTCCATTTCACATAAGCCCAGAAGTACGTGAATGATTATGTATGACCAGCTACATATATAATTGTCTTAGATGTAGGCCTATAAATGATTCATTAAGATCTGTATCAGCTGGTTATTTAATGTGTCCTGCTAATTAAAACTTTGTGATAAAGACAACTACAGCTCTCTGTAATTATGCCTCTGGACAATGCGATGCACTTCCAACTAGTATTTGAAATCCTGGGTATAAGTTGACACCTAAAGTAGGGTAGAAAAATACAGGTTAACTGCTGCTCTTAATTGCCCTTCGTTACTAAGGTTATTGTAGAATTTCATTGTACAACTCCCTGAGACTCTTCTGCACAGTGCACATTACAGTCACCGTTAGGTGACAGTGCTGTACACTGCATTATCCTTTTGTATACCTGAGAAGCTTATGGGGAAAAAAAAAAGGCAAAAAGGACTATTTCAGCTAGAAGGAATGTGTCTAGCTTGGCTCATCTGGAAGGGAAAGGAGTGGACCAAAGACATACTTGAGGAAATGCAATGTGTTTTACCATACATGATCAAATCTGGCATTTCTTGCTCAAGCCAGAGATCCTGCTAGGCTCAGTGTAACCTTCTCCTGAGTAAGGTCTACAGATCTGTGGTCACCATATGCTGGATACGGCTTCCACAAGGAAGAAACACAGTGACTCAGAAAGTGCATTAGGCCCTGTTTTGTTGGTCAAAAAGGAAGCTTCACTAAGTTTATGTCAGAAAAACTAAACAGGTCTAAATCAGTTTGTCTACAGTCTTGTTCTCTCAAAATATGTTGGTGTTGAAGGAAGTATGTTTATGTATGAAACAGGTAAGGCCATTAAAATATTTTTGGGGGATGGCTATCAATGTAATAAAACATCAGTAACGAGTGATAAATGCTAAGTAAAAGAAGCTTTTCCTGAGCAGCTTATGCTAAGAACATAAATCTTGCCCCACTGCCAAAAGACTACATTAAGTGTCATCCTTCTAATCTCATTGGCAGCCTGATACCACCACTAGGATAAATGTTAAGAACAGTCACCCCAGTGGCTCTTCCACTGCAAGTTCTGCTTGGTTAGACACAATGGGAGATGAGTGCCTTTTATGTCAACACTTGTCATCTGCTGTGAGGATGCTCAGCTGGCTCCTGTCACCGTCAGTCCAGGGCATGTTTCACCCAGGGGAATGACTCAGGTATAACATGTTGGCTCTTGTTAGCCATAGAACATTGCCTAAACCCTAAAGTCTGCATCCCACGGGAGCAACGCACTAATCAAATCTCTGGTTAGTTTCTATAAACACTAATTTGTGAAGACAAAACAAAAACTATAGAAGATGTATCTATCAAATGCATTTTGGTCCCCAAAGGTGATCTGGCATAGTCCATACCACTGTGGCCAGTACCAATAACTCACAAGTGAAGAAGAAGCAAGAAGTAAACTCCATGCTGACCCTACATGCTTTCTTCTCCCTACTGTCTTTTTCCCTCTTCTCATATCCAGCTTCATTCACATGGTACCACATCCTCAAAAGCTACTGAAGGAAAGAGCTAGAATGCAATACGTAAAGAAAATCTTTAAATATTACTTTGGTTAACAAGGATTTTACTGATTGACCTTGTGCCTATAATAGCACAGTAGTATGTAAAAACCTTGACCATATTGTATAAAAAACCCTAATGAAGCCCAGTTTCCTACAGACCTGTCTCTCAGACCACCTTACAGTGCCTTCTTTATTTACTTTTCTGTTACTCTCACAATACAATGGATGCGATTAGTTCTCAGTCGCTGTTGTCTCTTCTTTGCCATGTGTTGATATCTAAGTTTCAACTTAAGCTCTTCAGTCATTTCTGATTACATTGCTGATAGCAGCCTCTGGTGATTACTCAGGGGAGCACTCACAATGTAGCTTTCCACACTATGGGAGCATTTCACAGGGGTTCTCTCTCCCATGATCTTCTTTAATTAAGCTGATAGGAGCTTAACTAAGATTGAGACTACTACTGATAGTTTATCAAATGTGATTCAGACTGGTCAGTCTCAAATAAAGAGGTGCAGACCAAGTGAGTGTTTAAGTCTCAAATTTCCCATAAGACAAAAAAGTTTACAACAGTATAACTCCGTGTGTGCCATCTCTAGCCTGTGATGGCTGTAACAATGTCAGCACATTGTTATAGCTTGTAGAGAAGAACTCTAGGCTTAAAAAGGAGGGAGAAGAACCTGAAGCTGTTCAAGAATTCCTCGGCAAGCACCAGCCTTGCTCTTGTCTTTGAAAGATGTCTCAGATAAATTTGTTCTTCCTTAGGAGCATCTTGCAGAGTGGCCCCACTGACCAGCAGTATTCCCAGCAAGGGAAATGGGGTAGCAGACAACACTCAAAGAGTTCACCTTTACACAGCTTATCTCCGTTTTCCCAAGCTATTTGTATGGCCACCTCAGCAAACCACCCAGGACAGACAAGAAGCAGCTTCTATGGGGTGATAAAATCAAGTTCACCCTGACCTGAAGCTGTAAGGCCAGTCAGCAACTATAAGTACAGTGTATCCCTGTCAAGGCTCACACTTAAGCAACACTGTAGAGCAGTAGGTGCCGGCGAGTGAAGGGCAGGTGCAGACCAGGCTCAGGCTTAGCTGCAGTCACAGGTGCATGGCTGTGGCAGTGCACAGATGGAGTACAAACAGGGTGTGCTGGCACCTGGAACAGCAGCAGCAGGAACAACTAGATCCTGAAAGGACAGGGAGGAGGAGAGTCTGCCTGCTACACTACAAGGATGGAGACGTGTAGCCCTGAGAGAGGAGAAGGGAGACTCTAACACCACTTACTGAGCCCTTGGCTCAGCGAGCAACGCATGGTTGCAAACAGCCTTGGTGCAACTCAAGACTTGCTGTGCTTTTCTCCTTGCATATTCTCTGGGTGCAGCAGCACTGCTGGAAAAGGCTCAAATTCCCACTGAAAAACCATTCCACTGAATAGCAGAGGCACTCGAACAGGGAAAGTGCTGTTTCCATTTGTGCTGCAGCATTTACCTGCAGCCTTTGGGTGACATCATCCTGGCATTCTCCTCCAAAAGCATGTGGTTACAGACATTGACTGATGGTAGGAAATGCGTTATCATCTCCCCTGGAAAGGTATGGAAACAGAACAGGATTAGATGTTTTACCCCAAGGGCCACGAGAAGAAATGGGGTCTAATCCAGAATTAGAGTGAGGGTGCTCTAACAATAGGCTACAAGCTCTAGGTCTGCATGCTGCCTAGCACAGTGTGGCCATAATCCTGCTAAGGCCTCCAGGCAGCACTGCATTATGTATCATCATAATAATGAGTTTCTAATCCCAATCAAGTGCCCAACCCAGTAGGCACCGCCTGACTCACAAAAAGGATTAGCTGACAGATGTAAACAATAGTTGTGGGAGTCGCTGTGTCCATTATGCAATCCTTTTATGCTGAGTATACAGAAAGAGCTGAGAAAATTAGGAGCTTTTGCTGAGAACAAAAGTAACTGAGATTTTCAAATGTATGTAATGGGTAGTCTCATTCTTCAGCCCTAGGGATAACCCATTGATACCAGTGCACCCCATTCCTACCTCTTGAATCAACCAGATTAACAAGGACGGGGACTCATGTTCATACCATGAGACAATAAAGACAACCTACTTACAAGATGATCCTCTGAAGCATCCAGATCATGCCTGCCTCTTCCCATGAGTAGATCCTACTTACTTTCATCACAGAAGCGCCTCTGTCACAAGTTGGAACATGTGGAAGAAGCAGGGGGTGCATGGGAAAAATGAACAAAAATTAGAGATATTAACATTTATTTATGAGGATGAAAAAATTGGAGATTGAATAGATGTTTTGGTATTCAAATGCGTGCTACTAGTCTAGAATTTAATTCCAGGAATAGATGAGAGCTGGCATCTAGGAGACAGAATTGCTTGAGTTACTGTAACTCAAGAAGAACTCATTTGAGGACAGACAGCTCTATTGCAGACCACACTCAGAGACCACACTGTGCAGTTTCACCAAACTTGGGCTTCATCGTTCACCTCACAAGGGAGCTGCTTAAACCCTCCCCCCAATTCAAATTAGAGAGAAGGTATATTAAAAAGGAGTCAGTTAGGGACAGTCTTCAGGTCCCACTTTTAGATAATGATAGAGGAAAAAAAAAGTTTTTTATTAATTTCTCTCAGTATTCAGCTCTTGTAATTTATTATGTTTTCATGTAATTTGCTTCTAATTTTGCCACCTTTTCCATAAGAAAAGCAAGATATACAATAATAAATCAGACTTAACACCATTCTGGATTTTTTGGTTGAGGACATGAAACAAACTCACAAACAAGGGTTGCTGCTAACCTTGTCTGCAGGCATAAAGAAAAATCAGAGGTAATTATGCGTGCGAATTTTATTATCTTTCTAAGGTTTGTGATCTCAAAAATCCTCAGGGGTTTTTTGAGATGCTCCCTCTCTGTCAGTTCCAAATAGGAAACATGCTCCATGTGCATTCCTCCGATGAACAGCAATTATCAGTGAAACAACAATTATGATAAATGATGAACAATAATAAAACAGTGAAAGGAGCAATAGTTCCTACCTCTCCACTTGCCTTTTATGCACTATCACAGCTTACTCCTTTTTTTGACCAAGCAGGACACATACTCCAGCACAACTGAGGGCAGAGCACTTGTGCTATGGACTTCAGCAGCAGCAGGACAGGGGCAAAGCAGAGCTAAGTGAAAGGATTTCAGTATGATCTGGGGCCTATCAAAGAGCCCTTTAAGCATTGCATGCCAGGTGATGCTGGAGCCAACAGCAGCAATGAGCACTTTTTTGGTCACATAGTTGTGGTCATGCCTGTCAGATGTGTGCGGGGGCTACTGTCCTGCACCAGCATCCTCATCAGCCTCTGATCCATGGGGCAGCCCATGAACAACAGAGTTGATATTAAACTCAAACATGCACTGCCAAGGCAATAGGGGGAAGGGATGACAGCAGTGCTCTATCTGGGAAAACTCCCCCAGCACCCCTCAGAATGGACCAGTGTAACTGTAGCTAGTGGAATTAGGTATTGAACTAATGTAAACATTGCTTACTATTACAACATGCTGAAGTTAATATTGCTTTGGAAGGAATGATTCAATTTACTCTTTTCTTTGTGCTCCGATTTTCACTTTTCTCACATGCTCACATGCTCACAAGACAAGCTTTACATAGCTCTCTGGTTTTGGTAGGTTTCAAACCACAGGTTTTTGTGAGAGAGGTCTATAACAAGCCAGGGACTTCTATTTAAAACAAGAGTACTTTTGCAGGACAGAAAAAAACAGCTAGAGAAACACGGGCTTGAGTAGCTGTGGCTGGATCGAGCTGTTGGCCCTACTCGACCTAAGTCAAAGTTCACTCTCAGCAAGTCCAGTACAAAGCCTCACATTGGCTTCAAACAAAGCTCAAGTACACAAAGGTTGTTAAGAACACCAAAAGAAAGGACTGGGATTGCTCATAAAGATCTGTAACTAATGTGCCTAAAATAACAGGAGTAATCAAGTGTGCTGTAAATATCTATCAGACCTGCAGACCATTTTCATATATGTAACAGCAAGAGACTAATAAAGGAATTTTGTCATTAACTGTGAGGTTTAGCAGATATTTCCTTTGTTTCACACTAGGCCTGACAATGATTTAGTCACACATGAAAGCAGAGAGGTTGCTCCTTACCTGTAGTGCTGTCCCAACACAACGAGTACTTTGACCATACTTCTGTACACTAGAGCATCCTGCAATTAATTCGTTTTCCAGAGAACGAAGTTGAAGGTTGTAGCTGACTGTGCGGCTTATTATTGCCTTTGCCCTTTTACCTGTCCCTGTATCTTATTTCCAGGTAAGCAATAATGTAGATTATTTTTGCCATTGCTAGAGTTATCTTTGTAGTGCAGAAAACTGAGATTCATCCATACCTGTTTGGTAAAGCAGCAGAAACCTTTAGAAACAAAGCAGGGCCCAGTGGTGGGAAAAGCTGAATATTCAGCTCTGATCATAAGGCTGCAGAAAGTCAAAGAATGTGAAACAAGACTCCAAAAAATGGTCCTTGAGCAATGCACAAGAACAAGACAAACCCCAAAGTCTTGCCAATTCACCACATGAGGAAATTCCTTCCTATCCCAAATGTAGTCAGAGCTTCAGCAGCATGTCTGGGGGCAAATATCGTTAGGGTTGATCCAGCTTGTTTTTATCCAGGCATGACACTGGCACTCAAAAGATGATGTTGGGTTTTGATCTCACCTTTCAACAATTACACAAGGAATCTCCCACAGCAAAAAATTCCAAACAGTGATTAACCTTCTAGGGCAAAAGCCAGACTTTACATGTGTTTGATCTAAATTCAGTTATTTTTTAATTTCCAGGAGTGGCTTTTTTTCTTCCTGTCACTGTTTAGTTCACATATATTCCTGTGTCCATCCTGAAGATCTCCTGAAGACATGTCAAATCCTAAATAGAGATCTGAGGTTCAGTAGGGGTGAATGCATTTAAGCTGTGAAAACATGTTTCTGTAAGTGGCAGCACAACTATGCAGAAACCTTGAATACGAAGTAATTTCACATACAAGGAATGTCTTGCGGTTCTCAGTGGAGTCAGGTTGCTCTTTTAATTTCCATTCTTGGGGTGGTAGTGGCTGCTCCCTGGCAGGGAGAGCAGCGTGGGGTTGTTACTAGATGGGCCTCCTGGGGAGTCACTGAGCACATTGGCTTTCAAGGAGTGCAGCTGGAGTTGAGAATATTCAGCACTACAAAGGATCTGGCCTTTCAAATGCTTTTTACTGTTGCAGGCCAAAATAATAAAAAAATCAGGGGGTATCTTGTTTGTATATTGATGTTTCCCATGTCCAGGCACTTTATGATACTTACAATCGTCATATAAACTGCTCCTAATCTGATTTGGCAATCTGGTCCAATGATTCCTGCTTCTGATTAAAAGTGTTTTCACACTTGATGAGTGAAGGCTTAACTCCAGTTAAGCCCATGCACTGAAGTGATGAACAGCAGACCCAAGAGATCATTTCTAGATTCCAAATCTGGTTGTTTAGTGGTACTTGGCACAAATCAACTTCACTGGCAGCAGCCATCTGCTGCCTACCTCTCTGGATCCACCTCAGAAGGCAGACAACAATTTTCTGGAAGCACTGGTTGTCCCAAGAGTGTGGGAGCAGCAAGCTGGGTCAGAAATTCAGTTTCCATAGTCATGAGGTGAAAAACTGGGCTCAGTTCTACTAAAATTAGCAAAAACAAAATAAGCAGCATTCTTCAGTCTTCTTGCAGTTCATCATGTAGCCTGGCAGCATTGCTCTGTGTAACAAAACTTCTCCCAAACCAAAGTTGCACTAAGGTATAGCTGAAAGGAGACAGTTCAAAATAGCATTTTGGGATAAAAAGGTACAGACACTGCAATGATCCAAAATCTAAGTACTAGATGTTCAGCATGAAAAATGCACTGAGAAATAACACAAGCCTGGCTGAGCTCTGAAATAAAGAGTCACTGCAGTCAAACTATCTTGCCTCTGTTTTAAGGTGGTTCAATATCATGACCATGAAACTAAACTAAAACTGTGGGCAGGTAGGTGTGATCAGAGTTATAGTCTGATTATTTTACAAAAATTTAAGGTTTAAAGATGTATAAATAAATAAATAAATAAATACATGCAGACCCTGAACATTAGCCGACAGGAAAAAGCAGTATTAGCCTACAATATATTTGCAACATGCTTTGACAAGGCTCTTCCCCGTTCCCTTGTTCTATTGCCTGAGCTAGTGTATAAATACTTTTCTAATTAAACAATAAACATACTGGTGTACGGTGGGGAAAAATTGGATTCTGATTAAGTCCTTAGGAGATCAGGAAAAGGGGGTGGGTGAAAGAGCAAGTCTGTTTTCCTATATATTTTATTCTATTCTTGATCTCAAATATAAGTTCAGAAATACATAAGTATCTGATCCCTCATTGTATAAGCTATCTAAACAATAAGATGGGTGGAAAGGAGAGAGCAGGATTGAGCCTCTACCTCTTATTTGAGGAGCAACTCCCCTCTATTGAGTTGTTTAGTAGCAAACAGATGTCCATGGGAAAACATCCCCTGGGGATGGCACTAGTGCCATGGCCAGCAGCAGTGTGGAGAGAGGAAGGAGAGGGAAACATCACTACTTGAATTGCAAGAGTGCAAGTTAATTGCAAGTGTTGCCTCCCAAGTCCTCAAGTGCACTCTGCACCAGTAGCTGCTTAAAACCAGACATGCTGAAAGAACCACAGCTCCCTTTCTCTTTTTGCTGCTCTTCCTTTTTGCCAAACTCCCACATGTGATGAGCTTCTGCACGCGCTGATGCCTTCGCTCATCATCAAACCTGCAGGAGATGGGAGCAAGAGGGAACTCGATGGCAAAAAAGCCGATCACATCTGCACCAATATGGTCAACACTGGTGATGCTGAATCTGCTTGTTGCATACCCACTTAGCCTCCTATGAAACCTCTGCATCACATTTAGGACATTGTCCTATTTCAGCTTAACTTTGTTTTCATTGTGCAGAGTGGTGGATTTTAAGATCTGGGAATACTGTGAATAGCACCCAGCATCTTTCTGCATCACTGGAGTTCAGACATAGGAGAAATCCTTTCCAAGCTATGGGTTCTTCCAATCTTTTTTCACTCTTCAGAGAGGAATACATACAGAGCTGAGTGTTTTATTATATGCTAAAACAAAAAGTACATTAGATTATATTTACTTAATCTGTGCTCTAGGATTCATGAATTCCGTTTTACTCCCATGCTGTCCTTAGGAACCAGCCTGCCTTGTTCCTTCCGAGGCTATGAGCAGCACTCAGGTCCTGTATGTAATCCTGGTCTCTTGCACATGTTTCCTGCCTGGCATCATTGGATCCAGGAGCTTCAGCCTTCCCAAGGTGCAGAGTCCTTAGATGTTCATTTTCAGTTTAGCTATCCAGGAAACAACCAGGGAGAATTGCAAGGACTTTTGAAAGCCTCTTCCTAAACAAAACCAAGTTGCTTAGAAATTACAACAAGGAGGTGTGCAGTCATGGAAAAGCAGAACACTGAGCACATCTACCTCCCACCAGGTAACCATGCTGCCATCAGGTCCCTGATATTTGCAGGAAACCCAAGGACTCCAAATCTCTTACTTCTGCGTCTTACTCCAGAGAGTGCCTGTTCCTTGATGGAAGGCATTTCTCTTTAAAACAGTCAGCCTGTGGCACTTTTGCCCATTCCCTCTGTACTGGGATTTTCCATGTGCCAGTCCTCAAGTGGAAACACTGACAGAGCTATTTCAAGTCAGTGACTAACCATTTCTGCCAGGGATTTTGCCAAGGTGGGGTGTTCCTTGATGGGGTGGGGTGTGCCTTGATGTGCTTTGCTTCAGTGTCTAAGACTGAGCTGGTTTCCTGGTGCCAAAATCCTCACAGTATTCACCAGAACAGAAATTAATTCATAGGCTGCCACTGATGCTCTCAAAACCCTCGCTGTCTTTCCAACCTAGGTAATGGAAAATGGAGCAGTTCTCAGAATCTGCCTTTCCTACGCAGGGTAGGCAGTGTACAAATTGTACCTTACCGGTTTGGGATTTAAAACCCTTATCCTTCTCAGCTGAAATCATACCAGTTTTCTGCGCATACTGTGTGAGAGCAGTTCTTGATCAAAGATGCATTCCCAGTAAATCCCCCCCCCCATATTTGCTGTGGATATCCAGGGTGGGATGAATCCTCAGTGTGTGCACTATAAATACAGAACAGTGGAAAAATCCCCACGAAGGAAAAGTCAGTACCCTGTTTATATTTAGAGCTAGTATTTCATGTAAGCTGTGATGTTACAAAGTCAAGTGTGTGTAGTTTTATAAAGACATTTCTCCTTGCCCCTTTGTACATAGCTTGACAGAAGCAAGAGAAAGTCTTTGACAGATGCTGATGAAATGAGCTATCTGGTTACAGAGCTGAAATATTTGGAAAGGACACAAGTGAGAACAGAATTTATTGCCTTTGTGAAAAGGGGATTTAATTTCTAAACTATCTACACGTGGCAATGAACAACCTTGTCTCTGGCCTCTGGTGACAGCCTGCAGGCACCATGCAATTATGATTAAAGCCTTTTATTGTTTTTGTCCCAGATTAGATTAAGTTGGTATTTAAAGATACAATTTTCTAATTGCATTGTCACGCCAGAACAGAGACGTGGTTGTCTGTGCACTTTTACTGAGGAACAAAAAAGAAATCTGAATGCTTTGAGGTAAACATGGCTAGCAGGACTCCTGATTTCCAGGAAGAGCAGGAGAAATAATTACAATTCTTCTAGATTGTTATTAATTCTTAGTGCTCAGTTTAACTGGGAAAACAATTTGAATGAGTTCACACAGCCACTACAGACAAAGCAAGGAAGAGAAGGCCACTGCTCTGTGCTCCTAGTGCTGCTTACAGTACACATCCTCTCCCTTCCTAGCCACAGCAAGGTCAGCATCCCTGCTCCCAAAATCATGCCACCTTTGTGGTAAAAATAAATTAAAATGACTTACACTAATCTAGATAAAAATCATACTGCTTATTAGCTGTATTCCAGTATTACAAAGCCAATGGGTCTGAGTGTGAGACAGACCTAAGAAATGCTGTCAGAGCAAGGAAAAGATGAGAAGGACCTATGCATGAGTACTGCCAGATATCTTACATTCCCAATTTTAAGCAAAAGGACCAAAGCTGACAGGAAACAGCTAATTGTCTGAACAGTTTCAGAGATAAGAATATGAAGGAAAGAAGAGACAAATCAGTAAGGAGGTTGAGATGACAAGACAAGGAGCACCAGCTTGAAACTGAAAGTGCAAAGGAAATATTTTCATGGGTCCTGTTTAAATCCCTCTTCCTATTCCAAAAAGCAGTAAAGGGCTCGGGAATTTTTCTAGCATACCATGTGTCAAGTAAGGCCCAAGGGATTCTGAATTCTGTCTTACAGCGCTTTTACTGTGGGGATTTCGTACAGGAGGAAGACTTCTGATTTGTTTCACGAGTTGTGGACAATGAGCTCCTTGATTTTTTTTCCTGTGTGGATACAGAAAGTCACCCAAGAATTGAAAATAACACCTATGTGCTGTGGAAGCACCTGGAAGAATGGCAGTCATGTTTCAGTACGTGATTTCTCAAAGTGAATGAGAGATCTGCCAGCAGTCACAATGTAACAAAGACAGCTCGTGCTCATCCAGCAAACAAGAGACCAGAGCAGTCATAGGCTTGCTGCATATGGAACTAGAGGCACCAAAGAGCCTTATATCAAAACAGCTTTGGTCAACATGACAGGTTTGCTCTGGCTTGCATGGGCTGCTGCTTTCAATCTTTTGGGATTGACTGTGATGCTTCCTACACCCATTACTTTCACCCACCAAATTGTGCCAAAAGGACATTATGGCAAGGTATCAAATCTAGTACGTCATGGGCAGCACCTACACAACCTATTGGACTCACTGCCTGCTCGCCCAGTCTGTGCAGCCACACAGCAATGTTGCTGCCTGGACAACATCATGCTCAGGGGTTAATTTCAGCTTCATTTGGGGCAGCAAAGCAGTACCCCAAATGTGGAGCTGGCCTGGATGGAAACTAGTGCCTTCTGCAGCACAACCCCTCCAGTGCCTGATTATTTCTAGTTATAATGCCTGGCAGATGTGCAGGGTTTTGGCAGAGTTTGGCAGAGTGTTTTCAGTCGCTTCAGATGGACTGAAGGAAGCAAGTGCCACCAGCTGAGCAGCTCCCGAGGCATGTTCATCAGCAAAAGCAATGCTCTCCAATTAGCAAGTCAGCCTCTTCTGCCTGAGCACCAAAGCTCTGCGGAAAGAGCAACTTTGTACCAGCAAGAGGCTGAGCAAGAGCTCCTGTGCTTGCCACCAGCAGCTGAGCCAGAGAGAGACCGGGATCCGGCTCTGCGGGAGGGCAGCTCTAGCAGAGATGTCGGGCTGGGACCGAGGAAATCCCTGCTGTTCTCCCTGCCTCCACTACCCAGGCTCACCAGCGCCTGGGGGCACTTCCTTACCCCCACCACCCTTCACTTTATATATCTATGGGAGAAGATCCTCAAGTCAGACAGTGCCTTTAATATGAGGCTGTCTCATAGCGCTTCCAAGGAAACCCAATTTCAAATGGAGCCCCCATGTGCTGTTACACAGCCTATTGTGAATGATCCCAACTAAAGTGATGCAGAAAAAGACCCTGAGTCCTGTCCTGCAGCCAATAGTCTAGGCAGACCTGAGTGACCTGCATTTGCAGGAGCAGAATGTGTTTAATTGTTTTTAAAATATAAAGAAGAACATTTTCAATGTCATGTTTCAATCTCTGATTTGAGAAGTGGGTTTGTGCCATTTTTAAATAGAAAATACTTGAGTTGTTCATGAGATGCTGAGAGTCATATAACATGCAGAAAATCTATCAAGTCCCCATAGAAATTAAGATAAGTATGGCTCTACAGCTTTTTTTAAAAGGCACTTGAGAACAAGACTTCATAACAAGCACAAGTTGCTGAGAATCTGCAACTGTCACAAAAGGGAGTTGAAATACACGTACTATCTTAAAAGTGTCTCTCTGACACATTTAAGAAATAAAGTCACAACAGCCCCTTCAGGATAATCTCTGAAAGATTGAACTGGAGGGATGTATTTCATATACAGGCAGAACATTCAGCTTCTCTCCCCTTCCTGGGCTCTGGAAACACTTTCTTTAGACCTGTCTGGGATTTTCCTTCTACTTCTTCAGCTTTTATCTGATGAGCTTCTGCTCGTGTACAGTCCTATTCACATGGTTGGCCACCCAGAGCTCTAACTGGGCCTCTAATTATTTTTTAACAATCTAGCAAAAGATCTGAGAGAAAAAAAAAGTGACTTATGAATAAGAACATCCAGAGGACTTAACATACTTAAGAATATTAATTTCATGGCTCTAATGGATTCGCCCTAATAATCACAAGCATCCTAGTAATGATAGCTCTTCTGCCTTCTCCCCCACCCTCATTTAAAAAGCAGTGAAATTAATAGAGCCTGCACTTCCATAGATTTTAATTTTCTGTTCTGCAACAATCCTCACCATCCCAGCAATAATCAGCTCCCACCCTCTGCTTCCACTGACATATGGATGGGCAAGATGCTGGATCAGCATCAGGTAGACTGAGCTATGAGCACAGTCCCCATTAGTGGATCCCTGGCTGGGCCCAACTTCTTGATTTAATGAGCCTCTTTGTAGATCTGGTGAGGACATATAATTAACTTTGAGACTCCCAAATTTCTCTCAAACTCTGATGGATTTGGCCAGCGGGATCAAAATTTAATGGTAGTGACAAACAGCTAAGCGTCACTATCCTGACACTGGGGGCTGGAAAAGGTGTCCATTCCATGAGTGAGGGGCAAACTCCTCCACTCCTCCATGGTGTCCACATCCCTTCATCTCCTTCTACCACCCCTCCTTACTCAGTGGGTTACACTGCTACTGCAACAACTGTTTCTGGGAGGCAAGGAGGACTGGGGGCGAGCTGTGAGCAGGGAGGCATTGGGAGTCTTCCTTGAGGTGCTATTCCCACTCAGTTTGCCCTTCCCTCTCATGTTCTCTGTGAGTGTAACAGCCCATTTTTGAGTCTCCTGACTTAATTGGGTGTGCTCCAGGTGGCAGACACCTGCACAAACCCCTACTAATTACACTGCACAAATAAATGCTTCATCCAGAGAAAATAAAGGAGGAAGGAATTAACTCATCATCCTTCCCAGCTATATTAACAGGGTATTTTACAAACATAGCATCCCTGGCAATGCCCCCAAGCTTCAGGAGAGACACCCAATAAAGTTAGCTGTGTATGACCTGGAGGCTCCACAGCTGCTGACAGGGAGCAGCAGGCAGCACCTTGTGATGCTCCAAGCTTTTTAAGTGGAAAGCTATCCTGCTCAGCTTCAGTTAGAGGATCTTCCTCCATGGCAAGAAAATCTCCCTCTTATCCAGGGTGAGAAGGGTCTGTGAGAAACTGGCCTTGGTTTCCTCCAGGATGACCTCCACGCTCCCTAAGTTGTCTGATTGATACCCGTGCACCTCAATATTTAAGAGACACCCCTTAGGGTTGTTAATAGTTTACTTTACTCTTGAAAAAGCAAACCCAACTGCTCCTGCTAGAGCACAAAGCTTCCAGCATTTGAAAATCAGTTCAGGAGAGAGCCCACCCCATAAGGCTGAGTGGCTCCAGCACCAAATTTCTTTGTGTCTCTCCTGGGGGAATGTGGCCTCTTTCCCTGCCTTCTTCTCTAGCCGCTGAGCTTCTAAATGTCCTACAGACAGATATAAATATAACGAGTTGACTGAAGAACTATGGAGAAAGAGGCTTTTGGAGGAGGAAGAACAGTACAGGAGAAATGTGATACAATAAATCGAGTCTTGCAATACAAAAGTTCTCAGATTTTTTGGAGATAAAGAAATAAAACTTTGCTGTCTGAGAGGGAAAAAGAAAAGTGTAGTTTCAGACATTGCCAATCCCTGCCCAGGATGAGGTTAGGCACATCAAAATTCTTTAGGTATTTGGCAGAGCAAGCAAAAGCCTTACCTGAGTATAGGTTTGGAGGGTGAAATCATGGTCTGCACAATACAGGTCAGGGCTGAGTGGTCTCACCACTGGTCACTCAAGCAAATGGTTACCAAAACAGGCAAATGTCTGCAAAGTGTTTCAGTGAATCAGCATCTTACAGCAATACAGGTTGCAGAAGGCAGATGAACTCTAGGCTACCAGAGCTCGCTAGTGGACATGGTCCCCTCACCTCACAGTCTGCAAAGGGCTCCCAAGAAGCTCCCCCTGCCCAGTCTCAGATTTAGAGCCCAAAAACTGCTGCACAAGCTGCTGTATCTGCCAGCTGTCTCTGCCAGCGGCGCTCGACAAGCTGGTCCAGGCACCTTGGGCTCCTAAGACCTGCAAAGGGGCGAGACCAAGACTGCAGCCCCATTAATGAGAGCTTCAGTCAGCCAGGGATGCGCAGATGTCCGAGAGGCACCTGGACACACACATTTGTTTCTGCCAAACCTTGCTGTTTTCTCCCCACAAAAAGCAAAGAAAATTTGAAGCAGTCACATCAGCTACAGGAAAGGATGGGAAGAAAACCTCAGGCAGCAACACCCATCCTTGCTGAACAAAATCTCTGAGATAGTCATCTGCCTAGGAAGGGCATGTGCTGCATGTGACACATGTCAGAAACCTGGTTTTGCCAAAGAACAAGGACAATGATTCTGGCATAAGTTCAGGCATTTCTCCTTTCCAAGGGCACCTGCTTGGGAAGCAGGGCCTGATTGGTAACATAAGAGAGAGAAAACAGGAGCAAAAGTGAGAAAAAAAAACCCCACAATACTTGCAGGTATAGAGACAAAGCATAATTATGCATATAAACACTTTAATTATTTCATACCCTTAAAATGGGAAAGGGCTATATTCAAAAAGATAACTTCCTTTAAAAAAAATTGAAGCTTTTTTTTTTTTTTTTCTTTTCTTTCTGTATTTCAAGGATGCTCTTTAAAGGTTCCAGGACTGTAAAAGAGTCTTTGACTTTTCTATCTCTTCCTGTCTTTGCCTTCCACAGCTGGGAGAAAAATCTAAGG
Source organism: Dicrurus megarhynchus (assembly GCA_013399195.1). Classification (NCBI taxonomy): domain Eukaryota; kingdom Metazoa; phylum Chordata; class Aves; order Passeriformes; family Dicruridae; genus Dicrurus; species Dicrurus megarhynchus. The sequence goes on along the minus strand of VXAD01010763.1, from coordinate 567,739 downwards.
GCCTTAAGTAAGTTTAAATATGAAAGTCAAAAAAGGCTTTGAAAATAAGCTGTGAAGGAACACTCTGTATTGGAACTCCACAGAGAAAATTAAAATCAAGGGAAAATGTAGAGCTGAAACTGTAATACATCAAATTTTTACATGTATTTATATATATATATTTCAATCAGAGGACTCAATGTCTTACTGCTTTCAATGGGACTTTTGTTTGTGTAAAGATGGAAGAACAGAGCTCTGTTTTGCCATGGCTCTGTGCTTTGTCTGCTATCTCCAGTTCCCAAGTTTTTACTCCAAACTGTGGTAGGACACCCGTCTCTCAGAGCAGCTGAGCTCGTGTAGGATGGGAGTGTTCTCCTTTGTGTGGCACCACCAGTGCTGAAATCCCATCTCTGCTGAAATCAGTGGCAAAACTGCTCCAAGAGAGTTTTCTTCCCACTGCCAGGCACACACAGTCACCTTGCTGAATCCCCCGGCACCCTGCCACCCCACAGGGCCCCTGCCATGTAAAATTAGTTATGCTTGTGCTCACAGGGACTGCCTTGGTGAGTTTTCTCATCTCTTGCCACAGCCTGAGCTGCCTTTGGGCTGGTTTCCATCACCTGTGTCAGCCCCCAAAACCAGGCTGGAGGGAGAAGGGCTGAAGCTGAGTGGACACATACCAACATCAGGCAGCATCCTCCAGTGACTGCTTTTTCCTCTTCACAACTTGCCTGCTGACAGCTGCATGAAGGTCTCTGTGGCAGGTTCGTCCACACAACCACACCAAGGTGAGTCTTTCCTAGCAAAATCTGATGAACACCAGCCCCCACCCTCCACGTTCCATGTCCTTCAGCACAAAGTACAACATCCCACAGCACAGAAGCATTGCCCTGCAAACAACCCTAACTCAGCTACAAACAACAAACACACTCTGCAGGTTTTCTAAGGTATTTATGTAGCCTGCTTCTTCTATCCACCGAGTTTTAAAATACGGCCCATCGCTACATCTGAGCACAAGACTAGACATGGTATATGCTGCAGACCCAGTGCAGTGTTCTCCTTCGGGGTCAAGGAAAATAATTTACAGGCAACAAAAGACTGGACAGTAATTAAGGGAACAGATAATGTTTCCTAGTAACTCACAGGCAGAGGAAGGCAATCCCTGCCACGTTTTACTATTGTGGTTTGTAGGCGCAATGAGGAGGATGGCTGGAAAGAGTTTATTTTAACAACAGTACTCACCAGCCAGAGAGGGGAGAAAGTTGTTGAAGCTTCAGTCAGCCCCTCACAGCTTCCTCTGTTCCGTGTGCAGGGCTCCAGGGGACACAGCAGCAAGTGTGGCATCACAAAATATTCTTTTTCTCCCTGTTTCTACTCCAGAATCTCTCCAGCCTCTAAGAAACCTCTTACCTCTATGCCATGGCTTTGCCTCCAGGAACAAATGCAGTACCCACCTGCATGAACCACTGTGGACTCCTCTGCTCACCAGGACTCTGTGGATGCCAAGTGCCTAATTGCAGTATATTTCCTCTTTTGTAAAGGCAATTCTTGTTCTACCTGGATTAACTTTCAGAGAAAGTGAGGAACCTGCTTTCTATCCTTGTCTGTATCTCTTCCAATCATAGACAGACCATGGCAGTGCCTTGTGCTTTTGATTAAAAGAACTTTAGGTGTCCATTAAAGTGCACTGACCCAGTTTTTATCATCTGACCCCACTGATACAGCTCTCTTTTGGGAGGCAGGATCCCTCAGTGGAGCTATTACAGCAGCCTTGCAGCCTTGCATCACCAGAGAGAATAGTTCTGCAGAATAAAAGCTAAATGATGGAGTGAGACAGAGTGGGTGTCTGTGTACATAAACATTAGAATTTGTTTACTAATGCAAACAGCTCTCAGGGTGAGAGGAAAATAGCAGAAATATTCAGTTAAACATTTATCTCAGTTAAACATTTATGCAGGATTTACATACGATGACATACACAGAGGTGGTGTTTGCATGGCTGACACTATTGGCAGTGCTGCATTTTTTAGAGATGCTTTCCCAGAGCATTTTTCTTGCTTTTAGAATTTTTAGAGAAATTGTGCAAGTGTAACAGATCCATCATTCACATACGGAGCTGTGCAATTTTTCTTCCTTCCAAAGAACAGCTTGTTCCCCTATTTACAAGGTATTAATATAGGAGGTCCTATTCCTGACACTTGGATACAGCTTCTCGGATTTCCCACATGGGTTCAGATCTCTGCTGATGTAACCCAGTGAGGTCAGCACATAAAATTGGAGGGAAGTTAGCAGGTTAAGATCCTTTTCTTTAAACAACAAAAATGCTTCTTCTATGTATATATTCCCCCGGAAAGGTACCTCCCAAAGCCAAGGACTCCCTTAGAGCACTTACTACTGCACTTAGAGTACTGTAATTACAGCTAAGGATTAAGAATGGAAACCTTAAATTAAACAGAAGATCTGAAAAAAACCCCAAAAAACACTTGAAATTTACTTTTCTCAACCAAACTGAGATGTAAATTAGATAAATAATACAATTATCAAAACGCAGAGCAGAATCAAAAAAATCACCTAATCTTTGCTAACTTACATTTTACTTACATTAAGGTGTTCTGATAGACAGGATATTTTACCCAAACAGACCCTGGGGCAGGATACTCTTAGAAAGTTAGGTCCCATGTCAGTCATGTGCTTGAGGATTATACATTCCAGGTGTGCATTTAACTTCTCATCAGCTGTGAAAGTCACCTGCATAACTGAACTTACAGCTCTGAACAACAGGGCCTGATTCTGCTGCAGCATAACCAACCTCTGCTCTCTCAAATTTATGATGCAAGAACTCAAAAAAAGCATTTGTGGAGTAAGTTCACTATGAAAACTTGAGATGCCTTTATGTACCTTCCCATGCCTGAGTCCTAAGGGTCCCCTTTTTCATTCTCATCCACACGTAGAGGGAGAAACGTCTCCCTTCTTTTCTTCCTGACAAGGACAACTGAAATGCAGCAGGGCTCTCATGACTCCAGGAGCTGCAGCTGTAAAAAGAAATCCACAAACAATTGAGTGCACACATTGAAACCATGAGGTCATTGTGAGAAGTGCCATTTTTTCTGGTCCAACTGCAATTAATTGGAGCATTGCTACCATTTTCCAAGGCCAGCAGGACTGCCTTTTCCTGCCTGCTGAGCTCTGTGGCAGGTGAGTTTCAGTGGGATGAATTCCAATTTAATTAACAGAAAACAATTCTCTTAAAGAAAGAAAGAAAAAAAAGAAAGCCCAGACAACAAACTGGTCGTGCAGTTCTCTCGAAATTAATATATACATCATATAGAAAACAAAAAGGTAATACAAAGAAACTTGGCTGCTTTCGACTCCTAGGAGATGCTAGAAATCCATTTGATACTATGTTTTAAAATACCACTTTTACTAGCACTGGATACCTTACTTGGAGGACCCCATGATGGATGGATTTTTTTCCTCTCCATGAAAAGCATCCATTTCCTCTCTTAGGCCACAAACATAAATATAGAAATAGATCGTTCTGAATTGGTCTGTTTACGATTATTTATTTAATGGCTAACCACAGTGTCTTGAGCTACTAATACATAATTTAAATGTCTCACAAATACAGCACTTGGTTTTCAATTCATTCCCTGTACATATTCAATGAACTGAGCATGTGAAAACAATAAAGAAAGTGACGCCTCGGTTATCGATTCTGACAGGGTTCGCAGTCCTTCTAAATATGTCTTTAAGTCATTTTAGCTTGCATTTGAACATAATTATCATGACAGGCATGGCTTCAACTGAGCCAACAGAGCTTTAAAATAAATACTGGAAGCTGCTTGCTCAACGTTGATGCAAGGTCTGAGTCTCAATCTAGCAAACATCACTGTTTCCCTCAGTAACCCCAGTCGTGGCATGGCCTGGCAGGCTGAGGATTCTTTGTTAGCCAGGGTGAGGGTCATCAGAAATGTCTGCAGGAAAGTAACACCCAGCCTTGAAATTCAGCTTTTGTCATGCCCACACTTCTTCTTCCAAAGCCAATCTGGATTTGGGGCCTATTTGCCCTTTGTACAGGGGTGAACATCCCTGCCATGCCCCACCCCTGGAGATGCAGGACAATCCTACAGGCTTTCTGCTGAAGTCCCACAGGAGCATTTGTGTAGCCTTTTCTGCACAGTTTCAGTACTTACACTAAAGCTCTTCGCATGTGAAAACGTTGCAGCCCACATTTCACACTTGCACTCATTTAGGCTTTACCAGGGGATCCACTTCATATTGTAATTAAAAGTTACTCTAGTATGCAGTATTTTAAGAAAGAATGCACCTTTAACACTTAAGTATACTGTATCATGCTGCAGGAAGTCAGATCTTCAGTGAAATCTAGTATGCTTTGATAAATAATTGATGACATTTTTGCAGAGGAAAGAAAAAAATCCCAAAGACACTCCTTCTATTGATCTGAAAGGCTCAAATGAAACAGATTCAAATTTTTGCCTATGTTTGTTAACTATTGATAAAATGGCAGTACTGAGCAGAGGCAGTCATATGTACAAATGTAAGGATGGCGATAGAGAGAGTTTTAAACTGCACCTGGTTCAGCTTCTTGAAAACCTTATTTGATGCTTAGCAGCCAGAAAACCTGTGTATACTGACAGTACAAGGTTATGCATATCTTCTATAGGTATTGCAATGTGCGTTAACATACAAGAAGTAGAAACTGTGCAGGCACCCAAATGACGGAAACAATTTTAAAGATTTGGGATGAGATCTTGGTCTGGGAAAAGAAATAGTTTAAAAAGTACGGTTCATTAATCTGACCTCTATCATGTACATCTTTTTCAAATAGATACTGGAGAAAATAATAATCAAGATGCAGAAACAAAAGGAGGCCAAAAGGCAATGTGATTTTAGGAAAGACACATCACATTAGACTAAACTTGTTTGGATAGGTGCTTGTCTTGATCAGAGAAAAGTGGTAGATCTAATCTTTGGACTTTGCTTATATTTGTCTTAGAAATTTATCAGTGGAGCTGGAGAAGACGTGGGTTATTTTTTGGTTGTGGTTTGGTGACTTGTGTTTGCTTGTTTGTTTTCTAATTAACTGCCATTGCTCCAGTTCACTCCAACAGAAGACTAGTCCTCTTCCAACTTCAACAACAACTTTCACTGAGTTTGCAGGTTGGGACTGTGAGCACTGATGAAGATGGGTTTCTCCAAGCAGAAGCTGCCGTGGCTTCCCTGTGGCTGCCAGCAGAGCCAGCAGGGTCTCAGCAGCATCTCGGGCTCAACATCACCCTGCACAACCCCAGGGAGCTGCTGGAAGATTTGCCTGGGTAAGAAGCAGAAGTCTGCTCCATTCGATCTGTGGGAGAGGTTTCAGAGTCACAGTGAGGGGATTCTAATTAACCAGCAAGGATGCACTGGGAGGGCATTTCCAAGCAATGAATATTTGATTAGAAGAGCTGAGAGACAGAGGCAGTCTATAAAATAAGACTGATGAGTCATTGACTGTCAGTCTGTGCCTTCCTGTGCATCAATATTTCTACTGGAAGTTCACAAAATTAAAAATATTAATGGGCCAGATTTGGTCCCAGAAGTTTTGAAAAAAGTTAAGTAGAGTGGAGTTATTTCCACAAAATTATTTTATCTTTCCAGCTACATTTAGCTAGTGGCAAGTACTGCTGTTCTCCAGTGTTTCTAGTCCCATTGCCTCTTCCCAAGTTTAAATTCCCCTCTCAGACCAAATGGCCTGTGTTTGAGAATGGCTCATTTAGCGTACATGAACATTTATAAAAATGCCCTCCTGAAAAAATGCCATTGCACACAATTTGCCCTAGCAGGACTACAAAAAGGAAGAAGTCTCATATGAGAGACATTAGGTACTGTCAGAGAGAGAGCAAGTCAAGATGAAGAAGGACAACAAATCAAACAACCCAGAAGCACCAGCCCCTTCGAGGCTCTTTTTCCTTGCATTTCTATGTCAAGGCTCATGCCTACTGCAACACATCAATGGTCGAAAGCAAAACAGAAAGCAGATTTAAATATTTAAAATGAGTTTGGTATATGAAAAGCAGTTAAAGTTGACATTGCTCAAATGAGAAGTGAATACATTTCACTTGTATTTACCTTTGACTATAGCATTGCACGGGACAAAGCTGAGGAAAAAAAGCAGTAGTTCCCATTTGCCAGAGAGATCAGTAGAAAGGACAGGTATCCATCCCAATAACTGATAAGTTAACTGTCCAAAGATTATTGTATTTTGACATGCCATGTTTTCTTTTATGTTGGATGATTTCAGCCTGCCATTTTACACCTAAGAAATTATTCTGGGTGGAGACGCCTGGGCGTGCACAGATCACTCCTCGAATGACTGATAGGAGAACTGCCAGGCTGTGCTTTGGTTTTGTGGAGTTGGTAAATCTATTAAATCTAGTGATTTCCCACGTGATTATGGATAAGGATTTCAGACTAGAATCTGTGTCTATGCCTATGCTAGGGCAGGTATGACAGGTGTGTTTCACAGTCCTCACCACCCTGCAGTTACAATGAATGAGTTAATCCAGTGACATCAAAATCCATTAGAATTTCATTCTGACTTTAGTACAGATGGGATCAGACTCTGTATCACCTTACTGCCTATAACCTACCTTACAAAATAAAGAGTTAAAAAAAATAATTAAATCAGTGATGAAAACCCTTTGACTCTGGAGGCTTGGGAACAAGCCTGTGGCGTGAAAAGCCAGCAGGGTACCTTCTGCAGGAAAAGCTAAGCAGAATTGCTTTTCACTCAGTAAGCAGTAGAAAAGCAGCAGCTACTAGACAGTTTCTCACAAGATGAGTGTACAACTGAATCAATACTTCCAGTTATACACTCTTACACATGCAGTGGATAGAAAAGTTTGTATTCCAATCATGATATCTGATGGCTCAACAGCAAAGACCATTAAAGAAAAATTTTAAAAAAACAGAGGCGTTTAAAAATTCATTGGGTGACAGTGGGTACCTTGCCTTTCTGTAGGAAATGCTTCTACTAAAGAGACTTCAGCAAAATTAATTAGGTCATCAGAAAGGTTTACAAGCTACATTCACTGAGATAGCAATTTTCATGAAGCAGTCTCTTGAAATGGCTAGCAAAACTCTATAAAGAAAAATCATTTGCTGGGTATATCCCTGCAGATTAAATACACTTGGTAGAAGGAGAAGCATTTAAAAAAACTTGAAGCAGTCTTCTTGCAAGCAGTGAATGAAGAAAAGTCCTGCCATGCCACATCCCCAACTTTAGGCCCGTGCAGAAGCACTGTTTAGGGCAGTGAGAAGCAAGTCTGCCCTTTGAGTAGTTCAAGACTTTCAGAGAACAGGCCCTCCAGTGACAGCAGGGCTTGCCCTCTGGAGACAGGTAACCTGTGCCTCTACACCACTTCTGGCTCAATGCAGGGTAGAGGAGGCTGTGGCACCCTTGGGCTGCTGCAGACTGCAAGAAACATTGTGGGACTCAGCTTACAGCCAGCTCGGTGCTAGTGAGCAAAAAATGAGGGATTTTTGTCTTGTTCATCCTCTATTATGTACAATTAAGACTGGTGTTAAATTACCTAGCTGCATGTCTGTTGGTGGCTGAGGGTTACAGCAGCAACCCAGCAGTGCCCTTAAACACATGCTTAGATTCGTCTCTAGCAAATCATACACCTGTTCTGCTGCACCCCACATGCTGTTCTGCACTTTTCTACAAATCCCTCTGCCAGGTGAATGAACTCATTTTTTAAGAACGCTGCATCCAGAAGCAATGGTTTAGACTGGACTGCTCTTCCTATGGGCTCTCAGAGAGAGGGACCAGGTGGAGCCACCCCAGAGGAAATGAGAATATAGCAGAAAGTAAATACTGTGCACAAGAGCAAAAGGGGTGGTACACCATCTTCAAGGAATGTGACAAAGGGACATCTCAAGGCCCTGTATGGCAGCACTGCATGAGGTCCTATGGCTTTACAGGGCACAAATATGCTTACCTTTTCTTATTTTCTTAGGCATGTATTTTCAAAATTGACTTGCAGTGAAAGCCTTTTACAGTAGCTATGTAGTTTTTGAGGATGTAGTCTGAGGACTCCATCATTTTTGAAAATTTTATGTGAACTGAATTGCTCTTGAGTATGTAGAGAACTGGACACAGGCCCCTGAGATGCAGGTTAGTGCCTTATGTGGGCACAAGCATAGAGATCCTGCTTCAATTCAGAAAAGTGCTGCCCACTGCGAAGGTGAACCTTTGCAGTTGGAAGGATGTCTAGCTTGTCGACAAAGAGCAAAACGTGTAATTCTTTAATGCCTGAAACTGTCTGCAGAGTAGTCAGCAGACCCTAGCATTTCACAGCAGCTGACAGCTCATCTCAGGGAGCAAGCGACTTCAATGATACCAATGCTTGACTTATTTCCAAGGAAAAAACCCTGTTTTGTAAAACACTGATTAAAAGCGGACTTGGTTTCCTAAAACTAACTCCGCCCAAATACCAGGAAAAAACCCAAGTGCCAAGATTGAAAACTCTGACAACACTGTTGCAGACCAAAGCAAAGGCATATGAGCATTAAACCATCCGTATTTCAGTGACTGGCTTTCTTGCATGGGGAACAGCAGCAAAACAGTGTTGTGCTGTGTAATATGGAAATGCCTTTGGTACTAGTGTCCAGTGATTTGTACTGTGTGGGTACTCACACACTGCAGTAAAATAAAAACTGAGTGGCAGAAAGGGAAATCTGATGGCTTTTTTCATATTGCCCCTCTTCTGTGTACGTCCTTCCCTTTTGAATGTGCTGTTCCTGGTCAGGGCTGGCTTGGAGAGCCCATGTTACATGGCATACATTTCCCTAGTCAAGTCCATGGGCAAGACACCAGGTCGTTTCACAGCACCTACCTCAGTTTCATGTGTGACCATGTCTTCTCTTGGATTGTTTGTCTGCCACAGTTGTGAGCTAGATGTGTTCTGAACTTGCAGCAGAGGCCTTAATCTTGGTAATTTTGGCAGGGAGGAAAGCAGTCCTCTGCACTCCACACTCCTCTTGTGCAGGAGCTGTAACTTCCTGGGGAAGCCTTTGCAGCCACCATGCACATCAGCTTTACAACTGATCCCACGCTCCCACAGCTCCCTGGAGAACAGCTTTGACACACCTGGGAGCCCCAAGAACAAGGATCTCTGTGGCAGCTCCTCCAAGACAAGGCACCAGAGTCCATGCTAGTCATAGCAGGCAGAAAGTAGCTCTAAAAAACTGCCTGTATTCAGGAGAGCTGTAGATCCCACAGGTTCCACAGTAATATTAGGAAGGGCTGAAATCTGCAGAGTGACCCCAAGTATTTGCTTTACTTCCAGGCCCCCAGGTCCCCTGGAGCCCTCCTACCATGTTACCTCTCTCCAGCTGGTGTCCCCCGGCTCCCCCCAAAAGTGGAACATTTCCTCAGGTGAGTTGGTATGTGGCCAGAAATACACTTCTTTGGTGCTGAAACCCACCACATGCCAGGTGCCAGTACTTCTTCCACACATGTGGTTGATCTATGGCAGAGCCCAAGGACATTTAACACCAGTGATGATGATTCAACCCTTAGATAAGGCATGTGGGCAGCAGCTGCTCCTGGTAATACTGTTCCTTGGAGACCAGGGCCTGTCCATGCCCATTGCCTTGGTTTGTGTTACCACCAGCAGTACACACAAAGTATCCCAGAAGACCGGGGGTGCTGGGCAGCCTGAAGCCAGAGCACATGATTTTCAGTTTGCCTGGCACCACCTCACACTTCTTGGGAAGTTTTCTTCACTGTGCACAGAGCCTCACACTGCAGCAGAAAGAAAAAGAGAAAAACAAGACACACAGTTTTACAGCTGCCACAGGGAGAAGGCATTTTGTGCCCTGCTTCGGCACGCTGACTCAAGGAGATGGAAGAAGAAAGGCAGAACAGCAGACAGGATTCAGTGCTGGATAGTGGATCAGCTAATGGAGGTAAAACAACTCTCTGAGTAAGAAGGCTGAGATGATTATAGGACGTGGAGTGTGCAAAGGAGGGTGATAACTAGAGGATAGTGGGATGGAAGAGGAGAAAGAGGTAGTAACCAGGACAGAGATCTGAAGATTTGGACAAAGGCTTTTAATTAAAGAGCAGAGAGAAAAAGCAACGCATAAGAGCTGCGCTGGAAGAAAAAATAAGATCAGGAAACAGAGGCAGAAATTCTCTTAGGATTGGCTGACATTCCTTGTGTACTGCTGGTACCACACAGTAGAAAGTACACACAGTCTGTACAAAAGACTTTGGAGAAGTACCAACATTTCCCTCCAAAGCGAGGAGAAATAGGCATTGTGCTAGTGGATACTGGTGTTGTGACCCATGCAAAGACAAAAACCTCTCAGTGCAGTGTGGTGGGTTGTGGAGGAGTCCGGGAGAAGAGATGAGACTGGTTTTGGTGTGGGGCCCTGGGCAGTGGGGCGCTCTGGAGAGTCAGCCACGCCCTCCAGCAACGAGGTGCCAAACAATCACTGCTGCTCCTTCCAGATGCTGAGGGGGGGAAAAAGCCTTTGAGTGGAGAGGTAATTACAGGGATTGTATTCTATTTCCTACAATTAAGGGAACCCATCTGTAGAGATTTTAATTAATGGAGATCTTACAGGGAGTTTCAGTTTGGCTGGAGGGTCTTACTGGGTGTACTCTGTCTCCTTGGTATTTTCTGTAGTTGTGCAGTCATTAGCTTTTGCCATTAAAGACAATGAGATGGCAATAAATGAGAATGGACAACACAATGATTTTCACACATAGCAGATGGACATATTTGCCTCTTCCCCTGACTCCTACCATGGTTCCCTAGTTAATACTAGCTACAAAAGTCCTTTTTATTTTTTAAAAAAGTGGGTGGATGGTACAATTCATATGCATGAAGCCACTTTTTAAAAATTAAGTGAGGACATTTCACCTTGTATAATATATCAAATATAAACAGGCACAGGGTGAATATTAGTAAGAACTATCCAAATAAACTTTTTTTCTATCTAAAGCATTTTAATTCCATTTTTTTCTGTGTGTAACAATTAAAACTTATCAACATTACTGTTGATCGGTCTGGTTTTTCCCAGCTTCCTTTAGACATAGCCCTCCTTCTGGGATAGACTTTTTTTCAGTTTAACCTACTGTGTTTCTCCTAAATGTATCTTGAAATGAGCAGTTCTTAGAAACAAAAAGTAACTTAAATCATGTACGTCACACTTAGCATGTGCCTAAGACACCACAATGCACTGAAGTTTGTGCAGCCATGAGTGTGTAACCAAAAGGCCAAACCACTGGACATCTCCTCTTGCTGCAGGGACTTTGGGTCTGATATATGCACATTCCATCGTTCACGAATTGACCAAAAGGTACCACACTGCTGGCTCCTGCTGTAGACTAGCTAGGTTTTGCTTGGTTTGAATTATTCCTCATGCTCTAATTATTCCCTGTTTCCCCAGACACAGCTGAGGGCTGGGAGGTGCCAGGCTTGCTGGCCAGGCAGGGCTGGTAAAGCCCTGGTGTGTAGTGGGGAGACTGAGCCCTCCTGGTTCACCCTGCTCACAAAACGACAAGCATAAAGAAGCTAACATAAAGAAGCCATCAGGTCACCCAGGCGTGACTGACTACCCTTTGGAAGACTCCATCACACACTGCCTCCAGCTGCATCCTGCCTATCTTAAGATAAAACAAAAGTCTGGGACTGAAACCCCTGGAAAGCAATAGAGGCAGTTTCTAGACCCTGCATGTTGAATGCCACAGCCCATATTCACCTGTGTTACAGCCCAGTTCAGACATTCCTCCAGGACCCAAGCCTCAGCTCTGTGGGAGAGGCTGCTCCCTTGGGGAAGGTCATGGAGCTGGAAGGGGCCGCTGCTGAGTGCTGTGGTTCCACAGATGCAGCTGGAGTAGTTTCTTCACTTACATATAGGTGCTTTGACTTTCTTGCTGCCTGGATTTTAGTTCAGTTCCTTCTAATTTTTTTCCCATTTTCAGAGACCATTTTTCATTCGCTATCTGTAATGAGACATTCAGTTCCACAGCAATATCCAGCTCATCAATCTTTCCTGTCAAGAGCACTGCTGCTTTTACTGATCCTCTATTCCTTTTATGTACAAGGCCATACACACACACACTCATATATATGTGTGTATAGAGAAGATTTTTTTCCTTCTGTCTTTTTGTTCTTTGCTGTGTTTAAGTTGTTTGCAGCATTTTTGTAATTACCTGGTCTTTGATTACCTTACTGATTTATTGCCCCTAACACACTCTCGCACATGTCTCTCACAAAAAGTATTAACCACCTTTCCTGTTATTCCCTTTCAATGCCATTCCTGCTTGCTAGCTGTCCAGTGGGATCTATCTACTCATGCATAATTCTCCGGTGAAATGTGCTCTGCAGCAGTGAAGTATATCCACTCTGACCTTCGGAAAGTTAGTTTGAGTCAAAGGTGAATTCTTACTAACCTCAGACTACCATTTAAGAGGCTTTATAACAACTACCCTCCTAACAAGGTCTACCATGTTGCTCAGAGCCCCAGCAGACAGCTCTGCTTCCTCTCCTCTTCATGCTCACTCAGCTCCCAGTGCTCCCAAAGTTTCAAAGCCAAAAAGCTTTACATATTGTCTCTTCTCCATCTCAATGCCTGGAACAAGCCATGGTCGCCTTTACTACTCAGTCAAGTGTTACTGAGAACACAGTAGAGAGACAATATGCTATGCAAACCATCAGGCCTCTGGGAATTTGAAGCAGGGAGAAATGCAGCTTCTCCTGTGGGAGCGGTGCAGAAAAAGAAACCAGCTGTCTGGATTGAAATCATGAGCAATTGACAGTAGTTTCAATTATCCAGAACAGAACTTTATAAATATTTGCAAATTACACCCTACCTATTTTTGCATGAAGAGTGGCAACCCATGAGAGAGCTCTCCCTAGATCAGACGGATGTCGTCTGAGGGAACTGTGAAGGTCAAGGGTTCAAGAGATATTTTGAAATTATCTTCTTAATTAGAAGCAGCACAATCTACTCTGCTGTGTATAGACGGGCACAAGAACAAGAGACTGAAATGAGAGAGGGAGATTGGAGGGAAACTCAGCCAGTGAGTTCTCATCATAAGACACAGCATGGCAGGGACTCCAGCGGGAAGAGATCCCACCCCTGCCTGCCTCCAGCATCTAGTGGAGACACCACAACTGTCAGACTGCAGTTAGCATCGGAGAAAAAAGGACCCACTCATTTATACTTGTCCCGAGAGAAGAGATTGGCTTGAAAATGAGTGCTCTTGCATACAAGAAAGATTTCCTTGGGTGGGGGTGGGCCTAGGTTTCCTTTTGGAGGCACTGGATGCTGAAAGAAACTTATGGATCATAATATTTACCAAATTAAAATGCATCATGTCATGATAGCTGTAGAGACAGAAACCCACCCCAGATCATCTGATAAAAATAGTTACATGGGGAATGGAATCCACCACCACCTCGGTGAAGCCACAAGAATCTCTTTCCATTGTAAATATGCTCCATACAATGATGCCAGCTCTTGCAGGAGTGATAGTAAAACATAAATCACACTAACTCGTAACAGCACCCACCAAACAATGCAAAATGGCTACAGATTGAGGCTTGGCTTTGTGTGCAGAAAACTGTGTCTAAACTTGGAGCATTTGCTAGGGCAGCCAGGGGAGAGGCTCCAGGCTCTGCTCACATCATGGGGAGGAAGATACAAACCTGGGACACAGACTTCACAGAAAACTCACACTCCTATGTATTTTACTGCTATCCTGCTCATGGGGAGATTGTCAGTGCTCAGTGTGTCAGCAGAGGCACAGATAAAGAGTACTAGATTGAATCTGGGCAGGAGCTACACACCCATGGCACCTGTGTGAAAGAGGCTACGTGCCTATCGGTGTCAGATGAGAAATAGTTAGCTCAAAACCGAGACTCTGACTACATTTGGCTGTCATCAATTATTTAGAAACCATCTAAATCTGGTTTAGATCCTGAGGTCAGGCATTCAAATTTGAAAGCCTTGGCATATTCCCATCTCCCATGGCTTCATTTCTGTCAGGATTTTCCATATATATTAACAACAGCAGTAAGAGGAGAGTGACTTCTTTCACCAGAGCACATTCTCCCAGCCCACCAATTCCAAGGGACATGCACATGTAGCCTGAGAACCAGCCCAGGATTTCTTTGGCGTTTGTAAACTGTGAATTAAAGGAGAGCTCATCAAGCAGTGCTGTTTTCAGGGGTTTCAAAATTGCATTATTCTTTATCTGGATCCACAAACACAGGTTTGATTAGGCCTGTAAGTACATGACAAAGTGCCTTGCAGTACAAATGCTACACATTCATAAAGACAACACTTCAATCATTTTTCTTCTATCTACAGGCTTCATTACTTTGGATGGTATTTTATGGTATGGAGCATAAAACCGTAATAAATATTTCAGATAATACCTTCAAATTTGCACTAAGGTGATTTTGCCATTACCAGTTGTGAGTTGATTTGGGTTTTTTACATGTTTATGTGACACTTGTGGCATTAAACCAGAGGATTAAACCAGCGCTTTCCAAAGTGGGACCATTTACAGGTTTCTAGGTCTTGTCTGGAGCCCATTAAGAACACTGTTAATAAAAGGTGTCTCCTGGCAAGCTGCTGTTTGCTCAAGACCAGGCAGCTACAAGAAACTAAGGAATGGTTCTTAATTCTCCCTGTGGTGACCTGGGCCACAGTGGGGCAGGCTGGGTTACTCTGAGTGACCTCTAGGTGTTTCTGCCCTGCAAGTGGCTTTTGTTGCGCAGCCACCTCAGTGCTCCCCTTGCTACCCAGGAGCAGAGCTGGATAAGTATTTATATTGAACTCTGCCAAAACCACACAACACCACAGCCTCTACAAGCATCTAAAATCCCAGCTTTTCCACCCTCAACACAAATGTGACATGGAGAAAAAGCCTCTGATGAGCTCCAGCTTCTCAGGCAGAAGTCTAGCAACAGAAGCCACAGCAGAGGAGGGGACCCCGCATCAGTAAGTGCTGTAATTAGTAGCATTTGAGGTCACAAATAAAATCAAGGCCTGACTGAGCTAATTACAAAAAAATACACATATGCAAACATTTACATGAGGCAGGACAGTCCCTTAAGTCCCAGCCATGCTTTGCTGAGAGCACAAGAGGGATGCTGAAGCACCCGGGGCAGCTGCCCTGCAGGAGGAAGAAAAGCCGGGTGTGCTACCCCAGAACTCTTCCCTGGAGGAGCTGGCAGTAGAACTGGGACCAAATCCATCAAAATCCACAAGCACTTGGAAACTAAACCCTATGCAATGCAAGTATTTCAGAAAATTGTAGCACTGTGTAGCACCTAAAATATCTGCAAGGATCATTTCCTCCCTTTCTTCACCCTCTTTAAAAAAGGCTTCCAATATGACAGAACAATTATCCAGTTAGCCAAGACACAATGGATGCTAAATGTATCCATAAACCCTCATCTACCAATGGACTTCCATTTCTTACCTGCTTTTTTCTTCTTTCCTTCAGCTGGCTACTTCCCTTGTACCATCCCTTTAATTTTCCTTCTTCCCTCCCTAAGGCTTCTGCAAAAATCCTTCCCTACTTCCATCATCTTCCTTCCATCCATTTGCCAAGCTTTCTTGAAATCCTGTGTTTTTGGGTGTGTAGCAGCCACCCTGAAGTCTGAATGCAACATTATTGATGTTTGTTGGTGCAAGCCATTCCTCAGAACAGGGATGTGTTTCCACCACTATCAAGTAAAGATGACTTTGCTTAAAAATATTCCTAGCTCGGTCCAGGTAAAAAGCACTTGAGAAAAAAGTATGGTCCAGATAATTAAAGACCTTGTGATGACTACATGGTCTGAAGCTCTAGAAAGCCAAACAGACCTGAAGAAAATTCTCCCTCTCTGTAATTGCTGCTTATAAATTGCTCTTATTATTAGCTAATGTGCTTATTGGTTACTCCCAGTCAGAATAATCATAGTTAATAAGATTATCTTCTTGTGTTTTGTGTAATTAGCAGGGGTAAGAAAAGCAGAGAGAAGTATAATTTACCTTGCATTAGGTGCACAAGCTTCCACTAACCACAGATTCTTGGATGCAATCCTCCACATTGGCACTTTGGCATTTTGCAGCTTTTCTTTAAGAGTTTTGGATTTTGAAATTTGCACTTAGACCTCTTGCAAGCAAGCAAACCAACAGCATCCCGAAGAAAGAATCTCCTTTTGGGTCTCTTTTCCATTTCTTTTATGCCTCTTCCATCTTTCTGTTCTGCAGGCAATTTTGTAAAAAAATATTGAAATCAAGTCTATTTGCATTCCTTAGTTTAATATTGAATTAATTTTGCATTTGTGGTGCACACTATTCAAAACCAGGAGCTTAGCTCCCTTGAAATCAACATTAAAATTATTTCTCTGTGTCTGCTTTAGATTTCCCTGTGATTTTTGGATCAATGCAAATTTCCCCTCTACCCAGAAATTTTCACCACTTTTTAAACTCTAAATTTCAGGGGAAAAAATTGCAATAAGCATTCAAGTTGAAAGCTGAGGTAGCGAGTGAAGTGTGAGAATTTCAATTGCTTAGTCGTTTAAGAGTGGGAATTCTTGCCCAAAGAACACTTTTCTATTGGAAATAAGGAACACAAAGAAAAGAAAGGAGGGTCTCTTTCTAGCCTGCTTAGCCTAATCTAATCTAAAATAAAGCAGAACAACGTGGCTGCCAGCAAGAGCCGGTGCAGGAAGGCTTTGGGAACGGGGAGAGCTTTACCTGAGGCTGTTTACCTGCTCTGTGACGGAGCAGAGACAAGAACCTGCATCTCAGGCATCCTGGCTCCATGATCTGGTCCAAAAGGCTCCCCGGGGACAGCAACAGTAAACATCTCAAATAGGTAAAAACTTGACAATACTTAAAAACTGTCTTTTGGAAACAATCTCTAGGCAAAGTGCATTTGAAAAAGAGAGTGTATGTCTGTACAGGCGAGCACACACGACAGCGTTCCTGAAAAGCAACTTTCAGAGTAACAGAAGAGGTTTGGTTTCTGACTGGGAAGCACAGGGTAGCTATTAAGCAGCCATTCTATAATTTCCCCGTCTTTTCCCTTCCCCGGAGTACTTCGTTAGCAGAATACTTGGGATGACGAGGAGCTGGTTTCGCTCCCTCCCGAACGCCGGCTTCTCCCTCAGGGCCGCGCTCGCAGCGCCCCCTGCAGGCCGGGAGCGGGGCCATCGCCGCTCGGCCACAACAAAGCCCTGCTTCCAGCACGAATCCAACACAGCTCCGGGCCGGGCTCCCGGAAAAAAGGTAAATTAACTTTGCCCCAGCCAGCACCGGCACAGACACACACCGGGAACGTCAAGGGGTTGGTGTTTTAACTCCTTTTGTCCCCCTCCTTTCAAAAACCTCTGTAAGCAGGTAGCACCAGTACAAGACGGGTCACACAAAGTTCCTTTGCAAATACTCAGGTTCTGAGTGCTTGAAGGCACTTAAAAGCTGGTTTTTTTTCATCCCAAATATCCCCTAAAGTTGTTCCTTCATGCTTCCAGAGTGCATTTTTTAGTTTCCAAAGATCACAAGCCTGCACCTCTCCTCTCCCCTTCTCCTACCAGCCTAGGGAAGGGCCAGCTAAATCCCTTGGGAACAGAACATTTTTGAGGAATATTTTAAGCTCCATTTCTGGAGGAGAGATCTAATAAGCAACAATACCCTGGCCCTTATTCCATACAGGATTTATAGCACATGTCCAACTCCTTGAAAAAGCACAAGGGGTTAGTGGGGTGTGGGGAGAAAAACCCTATATACAATAGTTTCAGTCATTTTTTAATGTGCAACCAAAGCCATCACTTTTTCTTAGTTATTTTTATGGCCACAGCACTTGGTAGGTTGGAGGGGAAAAATATGAGGCAAAGGGCTTTTATGAGGCGGTTGCTACTCTGAAGGCAACTTCTCCCCTCTCTCACACTAAACTAATCACAGACCATTTCTTCCACTGCAGTCCTGACACCAGAACTCCTTCAAGCCAGCACACAAGTGAAACAGCACCTCCACAGATTTTCCTTTGCAAATCCAAGGGTCTGCCTCCACCAAGAAGAGGATACGCCTTTCAGCACTTGAGAAGGGGGGAATTACCTTACCATAAAAATAAACTCCTTGGGGAATTTCTTCTTTCACCTACTGAACTTCCAGACTGCTTGGGGGGGAAGGTAATATTTAAGCAGATGTTCTTACCTTGATGAAGTCTCTCTGTGGGAGTTTTATACCCTAATCATTCAGAAAATCTAGGTGGAATATTTAATTTAGATGGTATGGTTTTTTTAATATAAGGTTAGCAGAAAAATTCAGCATGATCTTGACAGAGTAAAACATGTCTTAAGGCAGGCTAGGCCTATATTTTTCTTTTTCTATTTTCAGACTACCTAAACAAAAAAAAGAATGGTTTATTCTCCTTATTATGTATGTCCCTAGGGAACCCCTCCATTTTACTTGGACTGATCTGTGGAAAATATTTAGCACCTGTTTCTCTATTCTTACCATTGAGTTTTTTCTCCAATTTCAAACATTCTCTGCCTCAAGACAGTAGACATGCCTCTATTTCCTTAGTAGTGCTTTTGATTTTGCCATTGTATACTAATCAGTATGCAGAGATATTTACATTAACAATTATAATCTAAAATCTAATACCATGGTAATTTATTCTGCCACAAGAGCCCTGCTGCATATGTTAACCCAAAAATCTAATCTGAATTTTAAACCAACACACAAAAGTGCCCTGTCTACAAGTCACCAATGTGATACTAAGAACAAGATAATTAACTCCTCTTACTTTAGAATTAATTAATGATTAATACCAACCGTATGAAGTTTAACAAACACAAGTGTTGGATTCTGCACCTGGGATGGGGCAGCCCTGGATGTACGGACAGACTGGGGAATGAGATGCTGGAAAGCAGTGCCATGGAGAGGGACCTGGGGGTCCTGGTCAATATTGGAAAGCTGAACATGAGCCAGCAGTGCCCTGGCAGCCAGGAGGGCCACACATGTCCTGGGGTGCATCAGGCACAGCATCGCCAGCCGGGCAAGGGAGGGGATTGTCCTGCTCTGCTCTGCACTGGGGCAGCCTCACCTCGAGTGCTGGGGGCAGTTTGGGCACCACAATACAGGAAGGATCTAAAGCTCTCAGTGTCCAAAGGAGGACAAGGATAGTGAAGGATCTGGAGGTGAAGCTGTATGAGGAGTAGCTGAGGGCACTTGGTTTTTTCAGCCTGGATAAACTTGAGGGGAGACCTCACTGCAGTTACAACTTCCTCGTGAGGGGAAGAGGAGGGGCAGGCACTGATCTCCTCTGTGTGGTGACCAGTGACAGGACCCCAGGGAATGGCCTGAAGATGTGTCAGGGGAGGTTTAGGTTGGGTACCAGGAAAAGGTTCTTCACCAGAGGGTGGTTAGGAGCTGGAACAGGTGCCCCAGGGAAGTGCTCACAGCACCAGCCTGACAGAGTTCAAGAAGCATTTGGACA
This sequence comes from Dicrurus megarhynchus, assembly GCA_013399195.1. Taxonomy (NCBI): domain Eukaryota; kingdom Metazoa; phylum Chordata; class Aves; order Passeriformes; family Dicruridae; genus Dicrurus; species Dicrurus megarhynchus. Next base: position 548,235 of record VXAD01010763.1, on the reverse strand, counting down.
ATGCTCCCAGGTACATGGTACCTGAGATTCTTGGGGATGGTGTTGTGCAGGGCCAGAAGTTGGAGTCTGTGATCTTTCTGGGTCCCTTCCAACTCAGGATATTCTAGGATTCTAATTTGGGTACCCATTCAAGTAGGAAACTTACCTAGTCATATGCAAATTCATACTGCTTCTTCAGAGATCTTAATGGTCTGAGAAAACATTTAAATACAATTTCTCTACACATTTGAGACAGTATTGACTAAGCATTCAGCAAGTCTGAAATCAACATCCTCAAAAAGCAGCAAATTAAATGCATTGCAGGAAAGACTTCCCAGCTCTCAAGCAAATTGTAATTATAGTGGGGGAAAAAAAAAACAACTCAAACACCTAGATTGTGAAGAAACACTTAATACATCAGTGAAAAACATTTAATGGTCAGAATACATGCATGCAGTTTCAAGAAAAAGGCCTGGATAATTTGAATATTGTTTTTCTTCAGTATCATGAAATTTGGAAGTGAAAGGTAACATTGTTTGTGCCTTCCAGATTAAGTCTAAAAAGAGTATTTCTCCTCTTTCCTGAAACAGTTTTGTTTGGAAATATATGCAGGAGCAATAGAGTACACAAAAGACAAACATAAGTATCTATATATACAATTTTCTTTTATTAACAAGGTATGTCATTACTGAACAAGGCAACTGGGAAATACAAGGACTGGACATAAACATGAAAATTTTACAACTCGACTAAAATTGGCATATGTTTTATATACAGATGTGATTAATTACGCTTACAACTCTACTGTATTTGATTAAACACAGTCCTAAGCACTTACATTATGAAAATATGATGTTGATCATACAGAGCTCAAATATGGAATCTAAAAATAATAACAATTTAAAAACTTCCAAACTTTCTATGTTCATCTGTTTTTCAGAACAGCACTATAGCTTTTCCTACTACCATATACATGAAAGATTATCAAAAATATATTGATGGGTCTATCACTAATCATGAATATTTATATTTACAATAAGTTAGCAAATTCTTCACCAAATACTTTATATACAAAACTCAATTTGCCCTTTGTGAAAGAGTCATTAAAAAGTTAAAAACCATAGAAATGCCAGTTAGAAATAATGCATTCCAAAAATTGGACTTGTTTACAACAACTGAGAACAATTGAAAATAATTTATGAAAAAGTATGTAATTTTAGAACATGAACTCTCACAACACTTTAGTTCCAATACAGAGTAGCAGGAATTTTGTCCCATGTGTTCTTTGAGTGGCAAACTTTTCTTCCGATCAAGCTGCAAGAAAAAAAAGAAAAAAAAAATATTCTTAAGCAGTTCAGTGTGAGTCTTTGAAGAAGACAGAAGTACTTCAAGGGACCAATATTGTTTCCCCCCTTCTCAGTGCAGGAAGCCCTGTCCCCATCTGTATTGGCCCAAATACTCAGAATTCTTATTTCTCACCTTAGAGGCTAAAAGGGGAAAGAAAAAAAAACAAGAGAAACCCAACAAAAGCCTCTGTACTCTGTACTTTAGTGCTATTCAGAAGTGCACAACCTTTTGCCAGCAGCATTTTTGAGTATGATCTTGGCTGATGCTTGTATTGACTATAATGCTTTTGCAGCATGCTTTGAACACCCCTAACAAAGTCAGTCTTCTCTGCCAAACTAGAAACCCCTCCAACCTGTCTCTCAATTGAAAAAGAGCTTAGACAGGAACCAGACGTTCGCTCTGCAGGTACTTCTTCTACACAGACACGAGCACCTAAGGAATTCTGCAATACAAAACATGGATGCTGAATGAATCTGCACATGCTAAGGATTAGACAGCTACTGAAACACAGACTCTCTTGGAATTATGTTCCATTCAGGCCCATCCAAGTAACAGAAATCAGTTTGAGAACACTGAAGCAGCTTACAGCGCTTCCAGTATGCGAGAAAATAGCAGATGGATCACTCACTAAGGTCTCGGCTCACTTCCTCAATTGACGGCATTATGGGAACAATGCTGCGGTTCTGCACTGAATCGGATCACTACGACACAATTGTTCAGAATGCACCGCAGTAACTTTGACAAAGTGCTGCCACTGCATAACAAGCAAAATTAGATCTTGCTGTCAAATCCAAACGAAGTAGACTGAATTTCCCTTTCTATCTTGAGAGATGATGAATGTATCTCCTACACTTGTTTCAGTTCCAACAGTCTCTTCATGTGCTATTATCTCGCTTGTTGTGCTATTCTTACTTATTCTTCAAACTCCATAATGACCAATGCTCCACTTGTTTTTTTTTAAACATCTCAATCACCTTTAATCTTTGCAACCACACTCCCAGTTGAAATTCTGTCCCCTCTTATTTCACAGTCCTCCATTATTTGACTTTCCTCCTTAGTAATTACTCTTTAACTTAATTTAGTCTTGATTCTTTTCAGGTCATCTTCCTTGTTCCTCTCAAATCAAGCTTACTGGGGGAAGAGGTATTACAATTTTGGCCTTCTCTTTCCTCTATCCTGTTCCCAACTTCATCCAAAAATCAAAATCAACTTATCTCTACGTTGATGATTTTACACATACAAAATTTCTTCTCCAATTTTCCGCTTCTCTCTACACATTTTCACACCTGTTTGTGTGTATCTATCTGCAGTGCCTCCTCCTCCAAATCCAAGTCTTTTTCACCACAGCTTGACAACCTTGGGCAGTCTGAGTAACCTGCTTCAATTACAGACCAATGACAAAAGCTCACGTCTTCAAATCTTATTTGTCCCTACGTCTTCACACTCAATAACTACACCAGCATTTTGCAGGTTTTTGGCAGTATCTCTCTAAAACATGTTCTGTTTAGTCCACTCATAAGTCTAAACTAATCCAGGCCATAAGCTTTTCCTTCTAAGTTGTCTAAAGTCTCCTGATTCAGGTCACCATACATTCACAATGCTACTGGCACAACCTAAGGTGAGATGTGGGAGCAGAGAGTAACTGAAGCTACTTAAGCAGCTCTGCTAATGTATTAAAACCAGAGTTTATCCATCTCCCTTTCATTAACACCTGGATCTGTGTCTGATAATCTTCAGTCTGGCTCTATTTTTGCAACTTCTTCCTATCTCATACTTCACAAACTCTTAGAGCCAGAATTTTGTACTGTCTGTTTGCACAGTTCCTGGAAAACAAGTATTTACAGCAATAGCTTAGGATCCTTTGCGTTGCAGTGACATGAATGTTATCACAGACACAAAATTTGTACAGAAATTTGATAACTTTAAGGTGCCTCAGATCTTACCAGTTTAATTTGTGCTCTGTCGCTGGACTTTTGGTCCAACGCTCTGAGTTTCTTCTTCTGGATTTGGGCGTTTCCCTGCACTAATGCCAGTACCAAGGGCCGTTCTTCCTGATAATTTAAAATCAGTATTTACATTAAGACTCTATTGCACCCTTATATATTCAGGAAAAGTGTTTGGGGGTTTTTGTTGTTGTTGTTTAAATTACCTGCTTGCAATAAATGTGATTGCTGATTGTCTCCATGAGCATAGTGTAAGATACTACTTGCTTGACAGTAACCTGTTCAGATACAGTAGATATTTATTGTACTACATAAAACTTAGAGCTGCAAGCAAGTGTAAAATTATGTTCTTTACAACAACAAAAAGGAGCCAATTGATTTATTTTCCATCATCAAGAAAAATCCTGCCAGAAACTATCCTGAATGCAGAAGAGTTCTTATGCAAAAGAAAAATAAGCCTCATGGTAGTCTACAGCAGTTAAACATATATGCACTTATATATGCAGAGTGAACAACATTAAGTGCCTATATATTTATGCATTAGCTTTGCAACAAGCAGAATGTTTATATAGCCAAACACTTCAATTATAAGTTGTTATAAATTTTAACATTACTTCTGCCAAGTCTCCTCATTCTTTTTATTATTTTCATATAGCAATGCTAATGAATCCCTAGCATAACTTAGTTGTGGAAAAACAAATAAAGCAAGTAACTTAAAAGAAAGATGCAAACTTCCTTCTGATTCATGTAAACTATCTACTGGCAACCTTGAAACTGAGTGTTCTGCATGAATAGTGCAATCAGCAGAAGCAGTTGCAAGGTTTCTTGTTCTGAACAGTTGCGGTGTTCCGGTTATGTTCTGGGTGCTTAAACAAAACACAGATTACAGCCCTTCATGATCAGTAAACACACCACCTGTGTTAAGACTGCAAAGAAACAAACAGTTGGGTTAAATTTGATGGCAACTTGGATCTATCACAAACCACAGCTTAAGGTTCTGTATAGTTAAAGTAAAAATTTGCTTCCACAACAAGAGACTATCCACACAAAACTGTGGAAATTAATTATATATGAAAAGAGTGGTAGTGAAATCAGGGAAAAGATAACATACAAATTTTGCTATCCAATACACAAGGTGAACTTCTGGTTTTCAGTTTCATTTAAAGTAGCCTAGGATAATGTTTATTAATTTTTGTTTAGTCACACTTGTGATCCCTCCCACTCAAAACATACAAACATTGCTCTAGATGAGCATTTTAGAGATAAAAATGACAAGACAAGCAAGTTCATTCTAAGAAATAATTTCTACGTTTCAAGAACAGAAACAAGGTCAGTTCATGTTGCAGACAGCAGCTGTCACCCAAAATCTATCCATGCTATTTTGATGTTTTGTCTGGTTTTCCATAGTTGCAAGGATTTGGAGATCCTCTACAGACAGGCACTGCCATAATACCTTGCTGCTGAATTCCACTTGTTCCTGTATGAGAGTCTCCCAGGGCACATGACTGAACAACAGTATGACCATCACCAGTTCCCAGCTGAGCTCCTGGAGAGGCAGGGAGAACACTTAAACATAACAGAAGGTACTATTCCAGTTTTGGAATTTAAAATGTGGGGGGTTTACTCCCTCTTCAAGAGATAGGCTTTTTATTGTGGCTTTAAATTTTTTTTTTCAAACCACCTCATCACACGTCCAAAGCTCTAATAATTTTTGTCTTTCCAAATTCACTGAACCTCCTACAAAAGGAATACATTTAAGATGTGAAAAGTGTAAGTACATGTATATATGAATACATTTTAAGGAGAAAAGAGTGCAAATATTGTTAATTTTTTTAAAATAAACCCTTCTTGTCTTATAAATGTCCTAAGAACTAAAGAAATATAAGAAATAAAAGCTCAAGCACCCAGCTTTAAGGAGTTTACATTTTAAATCTTTAAGAGAACTGTACTGGCTAAGAACAATCAGGTCCATCTTCCTCCACAATCTGCTTCCAACCTTGACTAAAGCCTATGAAGAACATAAAACCAGTAGATTTCCAGTTCTGCTGTATCCTCTTACACTGAAGAGTCTAAGGTGTAGTAGTAGTAGCAATAAATTCCAGTAAGCAATCTAATGCCAGCACTAGAAAACTTTACAAGTTAACACTTCTCACTTGAAAGTTCACAAGTCACTCTTTATTAGAAATATCAGGATACTTATACAGTTCTAGAAGAAAATCATATTCAAATGCTTTTGAAGTCAAACTTCAATACAAGTTAGTTACTAATTTTTGGAGGGGGAAAAAACACAGGTTAAAAATATTTGCATATTTGAGATTAATAATTTCAATATGTCTATATACAAATACTATCAAACAGTAAATAAATTTGAAAGTATTTGTGACTTGCACTCAAAATTGTCTTATGAAAGCAGTTCTTTCTTATAATACAAAATGGCAAGGGCATTATAAAAGAAGTTCATGTAGTTCAGTTCCAATAATTCTATGTATTGAAAGAATTTGACTGACCTCCTGTACTACCACAGCCAGAAATGCTTTCTCCTGGTGAATAGCCCATTAGGCCACCATTTCCATTTCCATTTGGATTAGAAGGCACTGTTGCAAGAAGACCTAAAAAACAAAATAAAATATATAAAGAAAGATAGCAAGAAAAACAATTAAGTGCAGCATTCTGTTTCCCTTGTGATAGAAAATTCTCCACCCTCACCTTGAGTGGTTTACTTTTACAACAGGAGAACACCTCTCTGTCTTGCCTACTTCTATTTCTTGCCAAACTATTTTAGTTCACATTTACTTAACTTACATTTTTCTACATAATATTATTCTGCGTAACTTTTCCAATATTCCTTAAGTTACGGGTATCCAATATGTCGGGTTTAAGTGCAGCATATCCTGATTCCGTATCCAGTATCTGAACATACTGACTGCTCACACCTTCCTGAGCAGTACAATGCACCTGGTTTACCTCTCGGAGCAAAGGGGAAGAATGCTACCAGGGCTGGGTTGGTGCCTATTTCTGCAACAGCATTTGCATATGCAGATACAGTATCACTGAAATTATGAACCACATTAAATTTCTAATCACTGCTACTCAAACCTATCTGTACAAGAGTATCAGAATGCACAAAAGGCCCAGTTTAACAAAAACACTTCCAAAAACCCATAGGAAAGAAAATCCAGGTAATATTTGGAGAGGCACTCCCCTCAGACTCTCTCCTTTCTCAGTTACATATATTATTTTCATTTACTTGGATACAAACCCTGGTCGCCACCCTGAGCTTACACCTGACTCCCACTGCTATGGGACTAAACTATTAATTGCTATAAGATGAGAGAAGTTTTAAATAAATAAACAAAGCAAATAATCTATAATCATACCCAGTCCTCTGTATCGTGAAAGCTGCTGGTAGATCTGTTTCATCCTCTCAATATTCAGACGGCTTGCCTCTGCATGGTTTACCATTGGTTTGGGATAATTAACTCCTATAATACATTTTGCAGCCTTCTGGATGCTCTCTGGGGCATTCCAAGGATCATAGATGTATTTTGCAGGGAAACCTCTAAGTACTGGCAAATAACGTCTTTAAAAAAATAACAAAAAGGTAAAAAGGTCATGTTACATATAAAGCTGCTCAACAGTTTAAGCAACACCCATGAACCAATCACTGCAATTTCTGGATTGTGAGTTACCTGATATAATCCCCATTTGGGTCAGTTCTTCTGCCAAAACCCACTGGGCAGTAGCAGTGGAAAAACTGCTGAAAGAAGGAACTACAGGATAGCCACATCCAGCTTCCAGCATTCACACTCCAATCTGCATCAAGTAAGAGCTCTTCAAAGACCTTAAGAAATTAGTGCAACAAGTTATTCTGGATATGGCACACCTTCAAAGCACCTACTTTTTCAGGACTAGTCCCTGAGTTTCTGATTTAAGCTCTTTCTTACCTGGCAGCACTCACAGAATGCTCAGTATGCAATTGCAAATGCCTTAATGCCAAACTCAAGAACAAAAGAAAAAATTCAAAACCAGGCTTTTATCCTGTAAACTAACTTGTAAACATCTCAGGAAGCTATACATTCTTACAAAAACACATCCTTGAAAAACAAATCCCCAAAGGATGGCTGGAGCCTGATGGCTTCCAAGTGGCAATCGCTATTTTCAGAAGAATTGCTTCATCACATCACAGTTGAGTAAGCTTTGCAAACCTCCAGAAAACAGGGAACATACAAAGGACGTTTTGAACTCAAATTATTGGTCTGAATACCTCAACTTGCACAGCACTTTTCACTATGTGAGGAATCCCAAGAGTAGAATTCAAGAGTTTCAGGGTAGCACAAACATGCAGAAGTTGTGTTCTGGAAGGCTAATAGTTAATCTAGCAAGTCACAGTTTTGAGAACACACTCAAATTCCTGGAGGTATTATGAACCACCAAGAACACTGAAGGATGGTGTGACAGATAATGAAGTCTGGAGTGAAGACAAAAAAAAAAAAAAAATCTTCCAAAAACTTCAACTCTAATTTGCTACCCCTATTATATATATTAAAAAAAAAAAAAAAGAGAGAGAGAGGAAGTTGAAGATTTATGAGGGTTTCACTTTAAATCTGGAGCTCAGTAGTTACGAAACATTCAAGCTTCCAGCACTGATTGTTTTTTCATCTTCAACACAGACAATACTAACTTGTATAAAAAGAACTTTATCTGCTCAGTCAGATCACTAGCAACACAGGCTGACAAAAAACAGAGCCAAGCCTCATTCTGTGAAGGACAATGCTCAAGGACCTTTTATAAAAAGAGTGCACCTACAAGTAGTTTTAAGGACAGATACTTATTTAATACATATTTTTGCACGTTCTGATTTTCCTTTCAAACTTGCATAATTTCCAAGTGTTCCAAAGCAACCTTTCTTCATGCTAAGGCACTAAAAACCCAACATCTTAGTACTGCCACCCAACTTCAACTAATATTATTCCTATACAAGGTCTAAATAAGGTAATACCATTAAACAGTGATCTCTTGATCTCTCTCTCCATATACTCAACAAGGCATTCATTCCACAGTATACACTGAATAGGTGTTGCAAAAGTATCTCTTGCTTAAATATCTGCAACTACTTGGGAAAAAAGTTTGTTTTGAAAAAAACAGGATTTAGCTGAAAACACTCTCAAAAAACGTTTCAAAGAGATGGTGACTCATAACGCAACAAGATCTTTAGACATTGGGTGTGTTAGCACACAATTGTTCCACTAGATGCTGCCATGGAGTAAGACTTTGGAAATAACACCACGTGGAAGGCCAGATTAACTTCTGCTAGCTATGGACACATGACTTGAACATCTTTCCACTGCACAAGTCCAGGGCCTTCATACATCTGTATTATTGCAAAAGTAATGAACAAGCTGCCATTTATCTGTAATATACAGAGGAATATATCTAAGTTACCTGTGTGCATCTTCAACGTTTCTATTTATGAACTGCAAAAGTAACCGATCTTTTTAAACTCAAAGGTGTTTGCTTACAACTGATTTTTTAAGAAAGGAAATTTCCTATGATTATATACGTATAGAAATATGGGGTCACAATCCTGATGGCAAGTAAATTTTTTCAGATTTCAAAAATAAAATTGTCTGATTCTCAATTTTTCATAGATTATTATTGCTCAGTAAAAGTTATGCTACCTTTCTAAAAATGTAAAACTGATTCAAAGACTTAATTTAGTGAGATTAAATTATTCCATTGTTTTCTTCAAAAACCTGACATCTTAAATTCAAGCTGCAGCATCTCATACTTGCACAAAATTAACTGCACTGAGCCTTCAGCCAAATCATGTTGCCTGTACTCACACTTCCAACACTGGGCAAAGTGACAGAAATTGGTGAAAGGACGTTCTCAGTTTTTAGTTTTGTCTCTTTAATTCCCACAGTGCTTCCCCTTTGCAGGGAAGCAGATGCAAGATATGAACAGAAATTGTTCACACAGAATGATTGGAAAAAAAAAATCTCAATTACAATAGTTATCCATGTTTATTTGTCAAGATTTAGGAAGAAATCTCAAATTTAAAAGAATTTCAGACCTATTCCAACTGCAAGAAACACCCTAACATTCCAATAAAAGGGGACATTCAAGAGGCATAATTTCAGCACACCTGGTTTATCAGAATCGATTTCGTTTTGCCCACACTTTAAGGTTTAAAATTCAACTTACAACACACAGTAACAATTCTAGAATTACTATCTGAAACTTTAATAGGCACTCAGACTTAAATTCAAGAATAAGAAACGATACCTTCATTCCTTCTTCCCAGCTAATCCAGAGGTCACCTCGAGTCAAAAAGCATGCTACAGCATGCCGGGCTAAATGGTGAATCCAACCTTCCTGCCGAAGTTGTGTCATAATTGCATCAATCCAAGGAAAACCTGTCCTGCCTTCTGCCCATTTGGCCAAAGCCTCAGGATTCTTATCCCATGGAATTTGAACACAGATAGGATTCCCCTCCATTTTATCAAACCGTGGATTGTTAGTCGCCGCTGTGTAGAAAAATTCACGCCATAACAGCTGGCCATAGAGGGAGAGGGGAGGGGAGCTGTTCTTTTTTACCTGAAGATCATCATTAAAGAAAAACATTTTATTAGGAGAAGTAGGGCAAAACTGTGGCATATAACAATATGTAGCTGACTACACAGAAATCCTACCTTTTTGTACAGATCCGTTAACTTGAAATAAAAGAGCCGACAGGACAAACAGCCAAAGCGGAGGTAGGGACTAAGCCCTGTAGGGCTTGCCAGAAGGGAATTTGCATTCATTCGTGGTCTTTCAAAGTTTGCTACCCAAGCCTTAAAAAAACAAAACAAAACCCACACAGCAAAATCAGACTAGAGGCTACATAGCAACTTATAAAGGGAGAAATCCCACACTGTTTGTAACTGAATGCAAACAGTGGACAGATGGTCAGGTCACCTACGATATCCAGGCGTTCCTTTTGAATCAGCAGAACCTCTAGAAGGTAATTCAGCTCAATGCAGAAGGCATGGACTGTCTTCCAGAACTATCTGTGCTTTTCTTTTAAATACATTGGAAATACAACTAGCAATACATTAGCTGTCAGAGGAATTCCCCTTCGAAGTTATAAAATGTATGTTTCAAATAAAAGTACTTCAAAAATAAATTTAATTTTTTAATACAGAAAAGTAAAACAGACTCTCTCTACAATTCATATCAAAGATAATCTGCTATCATCATTAAAAACCAAACTATTGATTTATATCATTGTGGCCTTGAGCTCAAGTTTGTCGGTTTGATTTTTTTTAACACAACTTGCCCAAATCCCTTTAAGTTTCATAGCAAAGAGTAACTATGTTTTCCAGATATGTCAAACTTGCAGTGATCTGAAACACACCTTTCGTTCTAAATGTCTTTCCAATCGAGTGAGAGCTTCTGTTTCTCCCCCCGGCCATACTGCAGAAGGCAGACCGTCTGTGTCAAAACCTGAAAGACAAATTGAAACAAGGAAATTCCTTGTTTGCTTATACTGTAGAGCAACAAAATGACAGCATATTGATACTTGACTACATTTTACTGCATCCTGAGAAAAAGCCTAATTTGGGACACATGAAAAAGTGTGTTTTAAAACACTATGTGACCAAGTCTTCTCAAAGCACATCCAATACCTTTAACTTGCAGCAAAACTCAAGTTTTTCCTTTTACATTTACATACAAATTTTACATGCTGAATGGTCTTTCTTCAGTCCCATTTCTTATGGTTTTGGTTTCTTTGGTTTTTTTTTTTCATAACGTGATCTCTTTATCATTTTCCAAATCTGCAATATGCAGGCTATACTAAAACCACAATTTTTTTTTTTAAATTACTACTAAGAAGCAACAACTGCTATTGTAATTTACAGAATGTCTAAAAACTATTTCCACCAAGGTAAAAGCATGAGTGACATCTTCAGAACATTCCTAGATATCATTGACCTCAAATAACAGGGATGTTAATTTGATGATAAATACGTACTTGAGCCGCAAAAGAAAGATAAAAAGAAGGTAATAATCTTTCTTCCACACCCTCCCACCTGCCCCAAGATTGTTCACCAGATGCATGAGAGAACATGTCTGTCTATAGTTTAACCACTGCATAGTGAGATCATCTCTTCTTATAAAGGCTTTAAAAACCAAGGTCTGTTTTGCGAGAGTTCAAATGGACTACACGGGGCAGTCCCAGGTTAACCGAGATCTGTCCAGACCCTTTTGTTAGCAATTTGGAGGTCACAGCACATTTGCTTGTATTTTGGGAGGTGTGTGGGGAAACAGGAAGGAGACCAGGAGAGTCACAGGACAATAGCTGACACTATTCCTTAAAATTACATTTACAGAAATATACGACTTTTTTCCCCCCAGAACCTTCTGAAGTAATTAATTGTCTTACTACTATCTTTTTTTCAGTATATCAAGGAAAGAGGGTTTTTTTAAAACTAGTTTGTTAAATGACAGAGTAATGACCTGAAGCACAAAGATACAAAGTGTATTTAATACAAAATGAAGCATCAAAGACTATTAATTAGTAGCTTAATGATTATTTGGTATCCTGGCAATGCCAAGAAGCCGAACAGTACTTAGTATAGTTTGACCTGACCTCTCATTTACCAGAAAACAACCAAAATTTACAGAGTTGATTATCTTTTGTTGTTCCTTTTGTATGCCATAATTGCATCAGGTTAACAATTAAGCACTGGTAGGACCTTACTCGTTGTTTTAAGTATTGTGCTTTTAGTGGTAGGTTATATATTAGTTGTTTCAAAATGTCAAAGCAATCTCAGAACATACCCAGCTCTTCAAGTGATGGCACACCATATTTCTCATCGTGGTCATCAGAAACTGGAGTAGTACATTTTTTCATTACTTCTGGAGTTATGGTCTCCACAGGCATCTCCAGGGGTTCCATTCTACTAATTAGGGTCTGAAATCGCTTGTAAGTAAGAGGAGGCTGTCCTCCATTTAATTCTATTATTCTACATTAAAGAAAAAAAAAAAGAAAATAAGCATGTCAGACAGTAGTATTTAACAATTTTTCTTATAAAATATACACAGCTGTACATACACAGAAATATCTTCTTACTTTCCTCCAGCTTACATAGAATCCCAAATATACATGGTAATCCAGACAGTTAGAACTTTAAATATACCATCCTTTTTTCCCCACTAGGGAGACATATAAATTAACTGTTTATAACCAAGTCAATTTTCTTCATTCCTGGGTTACAGAAATTCCCTCATGAACAAGAATATAATGAATACAGATAGTTCAAGGCAAAGAAAAGAACAGATCAGTAAAGCAGACAGAGAAATACAGAAATATCCTAGTCACCTATGGTATGACTATGGTATTTGTATTCAAAAAAATCCACCTTTCCCTTCCAGTATCGAGAACAATAGTCGATATTAAAACTGTCTTAATATGGGGGAAAATTAACATGTAGGTTATACACAATAACTGCTGTAAAAACACAGTTTTGTATTCTGCATTGCATATATCTAACTAAATTAGTCTTGGAAAAAAAGGAAAACTTCAAAGAAAAATTTACAAAGTGATAGATGGAACCAAATGCTTATTTAGTGGGGCGTTTGGGTGGGAGGGGAAAAAAAGGAATTTTCAATTTGGGATTAAAAAAAAGTCAGCTATTAGTTTAAAAAGTAAATATTTCCAGTTTCCCTGCCCTCCCATGTGTCTGTCTCTTATACATTGGCTTGTAACAGTAAAATGGGCAGCTACCACAATAAATCACTCAATGTTAAGAAAAGACAAGTCATACTTCTAACTAGTTTGTGGATTATGCTTCTGTAATAGGGAATTAACACTAATCCATTAAATAGATCTGTGGAAAAATATAAACAAGACATTAAGTAAAGCAACACAGGGATAGCAAACAATCCCCAATTACTTATTGAATAGATAATTGGTAGGAAACAGTTCTTAAAAAAACATAAAGGACTTTCTCATAACTTATGTACAAGAAGTGAAATAAAGACAAAACAATTTAACAAAACAACAAAAACAGACGTTACTTGGGAGAAGTTACAGGCATGTTTGAGTAACTTATTTATAATTGACAGCTAATTAATATGAACATTATTTTCAAAAGAACTCCAAATTAAAACTGCATTTCAGATACAGTTACATATCAGTTTTTGGAGTTTCAAAGTTCTGCTCAGTATGTAATAAAATTTGGATGATGGATGGATAAAAGTGAAACATAAAACAAATCTGTAGTTTTCCTAACTATGAAGTGTTCAATGTTGAAAATAGCACACAATATATAAATAAATACTACATAAAATTTTAAGGGGCCTTTTTCCTCCTTTTTTAAAATCCAAGGTAAACGGTAACTTACTTGTCTAGGTCATACAATGTGTGGGAAATCCGAACAATGACCTCCACTCCAGCTTCACTAGCCAGCTTCTTGATAGCTGCATCTCTTTCCTTCCCAAACGGTTCAGAATCATATTCAATAGAAAGTTTTGCAATGTTCCATTCCTACAACACAAAACAAAAGTGTGGTCCTTTAGCAACTCAGCTGCATGATGGAGGGTGAGGGAAAGAACTGGAAGGATAGGGGTAGAATGGAACACCAGCTATTACCTGTGGATAGTTATCAGAGATACAGAAAGATCCAAAATACATTAGGCACCCAGAATAACAAAAATAAAGTCCAACTTTTGGCATCTAAGTAGCTATCGGTCATAAAAAAGCCTCCATCTGTCCTATTACTGTGGGTGCTCACTGTAATGGAACAACTTCCATGCAAGTTTTGAAAACTCATCTCTAGCTTTAGGATCCACATACCTTAAAAGACTCAACAGAAGGGGAAGATGACAAAGGCTGTCTTCTGAACATGGATCAGCAGCAGTACCTTGCTCTGCAGAAAATCTTTTTATATATGCCTGTGAGCTTTAGCAGCAGAACTGAAGTTTCAGGGGAGCGGGGTGGAAATACTGCCACTCTCTCACACCAAACACATTCTTCACCTTTTCCAAATCCCTACTCCTCACTCAGACAATCTTTGAATTCTTAATTTTAAAAAAAGAAAAAAGGCTGTCTTCTACAAAGAGAATACCTTATGCCTTGAAGTCTAATATTCTTTATGTCACAGATGCTGTTACCAAGGCCACAGTCACAGGTGAGGAAAAAGAAGTGAACAAAGGGAACAATAATGGCTAAGGCTTCTGCAACAGCAGGAAATTGGAAATGTGAAGTATGCACAAGATGACCCTAGAAAGCCACCATGCCAATCAAACTCAAAGAAATACCTTTCTAATCCCTCAGAATCTTAATGGCTTGATTTAATACACTGTAGTATTTCAGAGAATTGGATTTCCACCAGAGACAAGGGCACTTGGAGTGCACAAGAGCACCTGGGGTGCTATTTCACTTCTGAACTCCAGCTCTCTCCCAGCCCTGAGGACAGATGATTCCAAGGAGTGCTTGCTCTTCGAAACAAGGCTGGGCTCCAGCCATCCTTAAGTCTGCCAAGACTAACCCAGCAGGCCTTGAATCCCCAAGCAGCCTCCTGCACCATCACATAACATTTACTTCCCATTTCATAACGTAAAACCACTGTCTGACAAGTTGCAGCAGATACCTTTCTAAACCCTTCTTTCCTCTGGCTTATAGCAAAGAAGACCATAAAAAAATGTGTCCAACACACAGAGCCATATCCCTAAGGGAGTCAAGAAACTCTGAGACCACTGCTGTGTAATGTGAATACACCCAGACCACATCAGCATGAGCCAGGCAATTAGAAGAATCATGGACACAGATAATTTTGCACGTCCTCATACTGCTGAACGGTTTTAGCAACATTGATGCATTAAAAAAAAAAATCAGTGATTGTTTCTATTTTCTTTAGTGAGCCAAGCCCAAAGAGCTAAAGATAGAAAGCAGACCAGGACAAACTGAAGAGGATGAGGCAAGAACAAACCAAAACTTAACAGAAATGAAAGAGCCTAAAGGTGTTTGAGGCCTTTTGCAAGGGTAAAGATAGATCACTGTTCTGCCTTTTGAAGGAATTGTTCTTCGGTCTGTGAAAAGGAAAGCCTTATCAAGAAACAGCTGTGGTACATTCATTCCCAGGAAATCCACCAATGCTGGCATCTGTGGTAGGGCTCCTGCCACCAGGCCCTACAGAAATTCCACTGTCTCCTACCATGACTTAACTAAAGTTATTTTTCCAAACTTTACTGATCTTTCCCACGTGTTTGCTCTTTAGGGTCAGGATCATTGCTCACGTTTGAGACATTTAATAGGGACAATCTGGAACGCTTTGTTCAGTGTTATAATCCCCTCACTGCACTGCAAGTGTCTGATGTACAGCTACTGCTCTGGGAGAAGTAGTTGTGAGATATAATTATAAGAGATAGATACATGTTCCAGGTAGACTTCAGCCAAAAGTGAAGAAGTCCTCAAGAGCTTCAATAACTTGTTTGAGCATAGAGGATGTCCTGAAAGCCCCTCAGTGAACCACTATATGATAAAGACACTTTATTTGAGGAACCAGAAGACATAGACAGATGTGAATGTTCATTTTTGATTGCTATACACTATCTATATTACAAGTTATTTTCATTTTCTTCTCACCACTAAAATTAATATTCTAAAAATGTGGCAATCCAATGCTGCCAGACATTGAGAGATCAGCCTAGCAGCAAGATCTGAAACATGAGCTATCAAAGTAGCCATTAAAGTATTTAAGAAGACTTGTCACAGGTTGCTCAAATCCAGAAGGCAATGCACACAACAGCAAGACCTCTGCCCCTATTTAAATGCCATCAAACTAAGTTTGGCAAACAAATACAACAAGCTTGAATATCTTGAGAGGTTGCAAGCTACAGCTAATGCCACAGCACTCCCCCAGGAAGTTCTTCACTGAGGGGAAATCAAGGAAAGTCCAGTAGAAGTATCATCCCGTTAGCATTTCACAACAAAACCACAATAATGGAGATGGAAATAGGAGTTTCAGTTGAGTTTTCAGGTTGGTGTTGAAGACCTGGGAATAAAAATCTTGAACATATGACCTCTGAAAAAATGGGTGTCTACTTTTCCCCCAGTCTTGCTTGTTTCAGTCACCTCAATTCATTCTGAAAAAACTCTTCAAATCAATTTGCCAAGTGTTCATTTTTACTACACTATTACAGTATTATTACCTTAAATACACTATTATCCATGGACAACATATTACTATCAGTAACAATGACTCACAGCTTTAATATTTTCAGTAAGATCCTTTCCCACAAAAGCCTTACATTTCTTTGACTAGAAATTGCTTTTTAGTTACACTGTGCTTTTAACAATCCTACTACTAGAAAAAAGCTTATTAAATCACCTTTAATGGCCAAAAAGCAATCACAGCAGATGTTTGGCCTAAATAAAACATTGCTTTTACAGGTCAGGTTTGAACATGGATTCAAGTACACTAAATTTTATTTCAGTATTACAAAGGGAACCTGTAAAGGAAAATGTAGTAATATACAGCACCTACACTTAGCAAACCATTTGAAATCAATTCCGTTTCTGGAAAGAAAGAAACAAAAACCAGGAAAGTCTAAAAGCAACTCAGCTCAGTTAGTGATATGTACATTAGAGAGGAAAAATTCAAAACAAACACAAACAACGTTAATGAGAAACTGCAAGGATAGATCAGTATTTGCATGAATAACTTGCACAGAATGAAACAGTACAAGAAAGATTCCTAGTTGAAATTAATTTGTCGGTCGTATTTGTGGATAGAAACAACAAGTGCAAGGTGGCATTTACCTTAAAAAGCCTGGGGAAAACATCTGCTGGCTGTCCACGGATTACAAACAAACGTGAATTCAATTTCCGTAGATTGGCATCAAGATCCTCAAGACATTGAAGCAGGAATCTGCAAGAATTGTAAAGAAACATTTATTTTCTGAGGCAAACCAGACAACTTTACAATAGAAAAAGGTAACTAAGAGGAATAATCAGCAACAATTATCAGACCTTGAGTGCTTGGTGCACTTTTTGGTGATGCATGCATGTTCACATCCTAATTACACTCGGCTTACAGTGGTACACCACCATGTAATATCTTCCACAATACATAATTCATAAAACCAAACCACACCGTCATTTCAGTTTTTCCCTCCATGTTATGCAGCTCTGGAATGGACTAAAACATGATCTAGTCTTAGCTAAAACTACAAGTATCTTGTCATTCTAAGGACAGAAAAACCCTCAACAAAGAAACACAGATAATCAGCTGTTGGCACACTGCTGCTAAACTTAATCTAAGTCCTTCTTACAACACTGAACTGTTACTAAAAACAGCATACCAGAGGAGTACACAGTCATGACTATCCCTTTGGTCTTCATTTATAGAAACAGCCCTCTATACAGCATATGCATCTTGGCTGTAACCTCACCTGAATTATTTAATGAGCAAATTAGCACATCAGACAAAAAACAAAAGGGGGGGGGAATGGAGTGCTGCAAATCTGCAAGTGTTCAAAGGAAACAGGTAGTTGCACAAAGAATGTTGAAACAGGTTCACGTGCGCAAAGACTTATTAGTAGATATAACTAAAATAACTCCAGTGGTGGAAGTGGTTTGGGGAAGAAATAAAAACAAAAGGAAAGAGGAAAAAAAGAACTCTACTTTGCGGCCAGCTGGAAAGAGAAGTGCTGGGGGTCCCCAGATGAGTGCTCTTTCCCTGGACTCTCTCCAGTCTAACAGGTGGCTTCTTCATAATATTTTTCTCATGTGGTCAGCAGGTTGAGGGAGGTGATCCTCTCCCTTTACTCTGCCCTGGTGAGGCCACATCTGGAGTGTCGAGTCCACTTCTGGGCTTCCCAGTCCAAGAAAGACCAGGAACTACTGGGGAGGGTCTGATGGAGGGCTACAAAGATGATGAGGGGACTGGAGCATCCCTCTTATGAGCAAGGGCTAAGAGTTGGGCCTGGGTAGTCTGGAGAAGAGATGATTGAGAGGGATCTTATCAATGCATACAGATATCTCAAATGCAGTGTCAAGAGCACAGGGCCAGACACTTTTCAGTGGTGCTTAGCAACAACACAAGAGGCAATAGGCACAAACTGAAACAGGAAACTGCATCTGAATATGAGGAACAACTTTTTTGAGGGTAACAGAAGACTCGAACAGCCTGCCCAAGAGGTTGCAGTCTCCTTCTCTGGAGATATTCAAAACCCATCCAGACACGATCCTGTGCAACCTGCTCCAGGTGAACTTGCTTTAGCAGGGACAGTTGGACTAGGTGATCCAGAGGTCACTTCCTACCCCAGCCATTCTATGATTCTGTACTAACAGTACATATTTCAACAGGAGTTGCTCAAGCCCTCTCAGCCATTCCTTCTTACAGTGCTGTTGGCACTCAGCAAAGCACATGGTGATCAGGGCAACTGCTGAGTCAATGCCTGGTCATTAACTTCTGTGCTCACACATTATTGGATCCCCTGCCATAAACCACAAGCTACACCCAAAGTGGGGGGGAAAAAAAGAGGCAATTCCCACACTGCAATCCATTACTCCTGAGAAAACCTGCTGTAATGACACTGTGCAGGTGCAAGGCCACAGCGATAACACCTCCAGAGCAACCGCCCCAGACCAAGGCAGGAGAAGCAGTGCCACGACAGCTGGAGACTGTGCCTGGTGAGAAGGTGCACAGCTACCCTGGAAGGGCAGGAGCACCTCTGCAAGTGCCCACAGCGTTATGAAGACAAAGGCACTGAGCAACCAGGTGTACTAAAATCAGGAGTTCATTAGCACCTAGATTTTTAAGAAGACTCCTAAAAGCTAACCAGATACAATGAAAATGCTACACCTTCTAGGAGGCATATAGCATACATGATTGCTGTAAATCTGCTAATATCCATTTTCTAACTATTTAGCAATATGCAAGTGATGCCTACCTAACACACATTGCTTCCAACTTTACATGGGGAAAAAGCTTATCAAAAACACTATCTAAAAGGCTGGGAGGAACCTCCCCTGGCTGCTATTAAATGCCTAAAATGTGTGGCTCACTCGACCTGAAAGAGTAAGAACAGGACTCTCAGCAGCCAGCATAAAAGAATACAATGGCTTCTTGGCTGGCAAAATATGTCTAGATGTTTAACGACTAGAACAAACCAAAAATGCCACCATTTTCTCACTTTGCTCAGTTTTGTTTTGAAAAAACTCTGGGGTAGTTAGAAAAGAAAAAAACTTCTCTATACTCCTTTAGTTAGAAACCATGCAGGAGTCATTTTAAGAATCAGGTGAGAGTTGCATATGCTTCTATCAGAGAGAACTTGAGCCCCATGTTCCCAGGACAAAGTCAATTCCATTTGGACTCTGAAAATTACAGCTTCATTTTATCATGGTTTTTTTTAAACCTGGAGTGACAGACATTATTCATTAGTCTTACCCATGTGAATCTCACTTTCAAGGAACATGTGCATTCACATATGCTTCACAAATCACTAGGAAGACAAACTGCAATGCTGTCCTGGATAACTCTGAAGTAGTCCAGAGGATTTTTGGGGGGTTTTTTGTGGTTTGGTTTTATGGAGTTTTGTTGTTGTTACACAGGTTTGTTTGTTTGTTGTCTAAATTCATCTCATGGAGTATAGGGAAAGGTTATGAAGAGAAACTGGTGACATAAAATATTCATAACTATTCCTGTATTTCAGGAAACTTTTGATTTTTTCCTATTGACATTTCAGTTCCCTCTATTTTCTCAATCTCTTTTCTTCCTACCTGACTGACCACCAAATATAACTTCTAGTCTGGACTTGGCACAAAATCCTATTCAAGAAGATAACATGCACTGACCCAGTCTCCAATTCACATCCAAGATCCCTAAACTTGCCCTTAATACTGTTTAATCTCTGTTTGCTGGTTCCCCAAATCCCCTCTATTATCTCTCTTATCTCTCACCACACTCCAGCATTTCAATCTCCATAAAACTCTTTTAGGTACTTAAAAAAAATAACAGTGTAGACTCAAACTGTTAAATATATGTAGGAAGAGAGCAGGAAGGTGCCCCAGGGACACACACACACTCCCCCTTACCTCAACAAAAACCAGAACAAATTAAACACAGCCAAACCACAGCTTGTGTTGCAAGACTCACGGAAAGCACATTGTTCAAAAATAACAGACCAAATCAAGCCCTAGTGACCCTACAATATCTAGAGTAACAGCAATGCAAAAGAATACTGCTTTTGACTTCCAGAACACAGACTCAGTTCACAAGCAGTTACTCAGAACAAGCATGCCATTTATTAAGCATATTTGAATCTTTCAGTTGAACCAAATGTGTTTTAACAAAATGTGATGCAAATAATTAATCACCTATTCTGTTTTCATCAACTGTGTTTATGCTAGACCACATTTAAAGGCATTTTCTCATTAAAGTGTTAATAAAAGTTGTCTAACATAAAAGCCTTTACAAAGATTCATAGAATCACAAAATACTTTGGGTTGGAAGGGACTTTTAAAGGTCATCTAGTCCAATCTCCCTTGCAAAGAGCCTCGTTCAATATGAACCTTCTTAAATAACCACTTTTAAATACAACCCTTACCAAGAAACTTAATAATCGAATCAACTACTTGTCATAACCAAAGTTTTCATGTCCTCTTTATTGCACGAGTACCCCTAAACTTGCAGAAGCAGCACATCATCTTTAACTGTATGCAAAATTACTTGACCTTTCTCTCTGAAAAGATACCCCAAAACGCTCACAAACACCTTCCTTTCACAGTATAACAAAACTGAAAATGAATGGTAAATTAGTCTATGAATTGAAAACAAATATGAAACCTCCATCTCATAAAGAGTATTTCTTTTCAGTATATGAGCTCTTGAGGCAAAGTTTCTTCACAGCAGCTATGAAGTAAGAGCTACTAGGCTCGAACTCTACTGTACTTTATACCAGACAGCAGCAATGAGAAGATATTTAAATCTCTCCCTATAATAACAGGTCACGTTTCTGAGTCTACAGTCTAAACTAACATTTTTCCTCAACCTAACAGACAGTGGGAAAGCTCTGTCTTTTACACTTTGAATTATATGAGCTATAGGACTTCAT
The DNA here is from genome assembly GCA_013399195.1 of Dicrurus megarhynchus. Taxonomy (NCBI): domain Eukaryota; kingdom Metazoa; phylum Chordata; class Aves; order Passeriformes; family Dicruridae; genus Dicrurus; species Dicrurus megarhynchus. The sequence goes on along the minus strand of VXAD01010763.1, from coordinate 526,861 downwards.
TAAAAGACACAAAAAAGGATGCCCAGATAATTTTTATCAGATTAACACATCAGCCCAGTTTTCTGTATCTGGTCTAAAACATCTTTTGGGCAAACCAGAAGGAAATGTTCACTAATAATTTCACAGTAGAAAATGATGTGAGGTACGTGCACAACTGGCATGATAGAGGGAGGCAGAAAAGACTTACTTATTTTAACATAGGGAAGATGCTGATGCAAAGCATACCTGTCTGCAAGCAACATTCTTAGACAGCATTACACACATTTTGCCAGAGACATCTAATTGTGATATTCAGAACTGTCATCAAAGCTGCTGAAGACTTCATTCTTTAAAAGACATGCACACAAAATCTTAGTAGTTGACTCCTAAAAACTCCACAACCTTCCCTGCTGTCAATCATACAAGGTATGCTTGGGGTCTAAAATATAAACTAATTGCCAGAAACTGGCAATAGTTGCATAATACAACTCATAATTTTAGCTACCGAGCAACTGAAATAAACTGATACCATCAAAGTAGCTATTCAAAAACTTCAATTAATAATTGTTAACACAGTTAACCATTAACAAAATTACCTAAAGCAAGCACTGCATCACGTAATGTTCCTGGCTGTGTACTATTAACATGATTAAAGACCAAGGAAGAAGTCAGGAGCAGTCTGTTAGAAAGGTAACACTTTTATTTAGGGAGGAGACTAGCAAGAAGGATACTTATAGACACACTATTTAAGGCTACCGTTAAGTCTTGTTTGGGGTTATTTTTAGGAGTAATGAACACCCAGAAACCACAATCGCATATAACCATCCTCACCAGTATGAAAAGAGGGCAGTTGCTGGGAACTGAGGAGACTTAAAATGCAATGACTTCTCTTCTGGGTGCTATTCACATCTGAAAATGCTAGTGGTAAACCGTTAAGAATAATTTTTCTGAACTAATCCAGATTCTGAATTTAACCATTAGTAGGAGTGTTAGACTGCACAGACACACAAAATATAGGAATTTAGCTAGGCTTCCTCACTCAGAGGAAATTTAAGAACTTGAGTGAAAAAGAACAGTGCTAAAACTTGTTCCGTTCCTATATTTGATTAATACTTTTCACCCATGACTGGTCAACTTCCAGCAATCCATCCAAACTTGTGTTTAACCTGTCTTTTTAAACATCTTCTATCTGTCCACTAGTCCTCACACCAAGCCATTGATTTCCATCAACAGAAAAGCTCTGTCAAACATGAGACTCATGTCGTTACAGATATTTGACTGCCACCCAGACTCTGTCTATCAGAATTATCTTAGGCAGCCTAATATCTGCTAGCTTTATTACCCTGTTCAATTGTTTTTTCCAACACTGTTATCAGATAATCCTCCTTCATCTTTCAGAGTTTAGTAGAGCTGGATTCAATAAAAAGCAAGAATAGTACACACTGTATAATACCAACTACATTTTATTAGAGGGAGTATAATTTACAGCATTGGACCCTAATGTAATAATCACACAAACCACGCACCATTTATTTCTCTTCAGAGAGAGAGAGCACGCACTTTTCTTTCACACATACTTTGCCATATGTTTGATTAGGTTATATGGGGATTTCATTATCAGGTAAATATACGCCTCATACTAATTTTAACAGGAATCACAATGCGAATATCAAACCTAATACTTCTCAGTGCCTCATATTCTGTTTTGGTATCTCAAATTTCATGTCCCTTTATACAAATATTTAATATTTTACCAGTGTATTTTCCTGTCTGATTGTCACCAACCAATGTGTCTTACTGCAAGCAGTATATTCTTATGAAACGATAAGAAGATTAAGCTCAGACAGGATTTAAGTGTTATGTACACTCCACAGCACCCTTTGGCAGCCAGCCACAGTAGTATTTTCCTGTTACCAAATCAAGGTCAGAGAGGCATCCCTTATTGTACCACATTGTTTCAACGAATCCCACATCCAACTTCCACATCCTAAAATAGTATACAATAATACATTTCGTAAAGGTATTATCCTTTGAGCATATACACAAGAGCAGGAAAAAAAGTTCATGTTATTCAACTCTAGATAGTTAAATGAAATAGCTGGGGGAGCTAACTAATCTCCTGCAGGGTTGCTCTACACTCTGTGAAGAAAAAACAGCTCCTTTAGAGAGGAGATTCAGGACTACAGCATCTTTCATAACTTAGTAGAGCTGATCCACTTGCAAAAACAAAACAAAACACTGACCATGAAGTGCGTCACTTGGCTTTTTTCCTCCTAATATTTACTACTGTTATAATCTTTAAGCCAAAGCAGAGCTGTGACGGAGGAAGAATGCAAGATACATCCAAGCCCATGTACAGCTATAAAAGATGTTCTCAGGGGAAAAAAACAACCCGTTCTTTGAAAACAGATGAAAGAAAGGGCTTTGAACAATGATCAAGAGAAAACTGTGTTTAAAATTTAATCTCTCCAAGCTGAGTCCTTTTGGGTGCATCTTCTTTGACACCAAGGAATAAAGACCATTTCAGATATGGAGTGGGAATAGAACATCAGCTACAGCAAGCAATATTGCTCTATTAGGAACAACAGACTAATTTGAATCAAACCTAGCTCACATTGGGCACAAAGCTAGCATTTCCTTACATACCATCCCTCATTAATTTCTCTCCAACTGAACTATCTTTTCAAGGTTAGCATTCCCCAAAGGAAGGAAACACACAGTTTTTTTGCCCTATTCAAAAGGCATTCATAATGTCCCAAAGATGAAGGAAGCAGGGTAACAGGTAGGATTACAACCTTGGACTTTTGGAGAGCTACCTTTGGCCTCTTCAAGGACCTACTTGGAGGAATCCCAAGGGTTAAGACCCCAAGAAGGTAGAGTGGTCCAAGGGAGCTGGTTAATACTCAAGCATCATTTCTCCCAAGCTAAGGACCAGTGCGCATCCCTATTCATAAGAAATCAATTAAAAGGATCAAAAGACCTGTGTGGATGAGCAAGGAGCTTCTGACAAAACTGAAACAGAAGAATATTTACAGAATATGGAAAATGAGACAGGCCACTTGGGAGGGATAAAGGCACATTGTCAGAGTATGCAGGGCTATGATAAGGAATGCTAAGGTCCATTTGGAATTGAATCTAGCAAGGGATGTCATGTATGACAAGGGCTTCTTTTACACCTTCCTACCTTTTGCTAGCAAAAGGAAGACTAGGGAAACCTGGGCTCACTGCTGAATCAAGTGGGTGCCCTGGTGACAAAGAATACAGAGAAGGCAGTTACTGAATGCTTTCTTTGTTCAGCCTGTATTGCTAAAGCCAGACTATGGGAATCCCTGAGCATGGAGGGAAGAGCGAAATTCTGAGGAAAGGAAGATCAGATTAGCTATCCTTTAGTCAAGCTTGACATCCAGAAATCCATAGGCCCCAATGAAATGCACTCATGAGTGTTGAGGGAGCTGGCAGATAGTATTGCTAAACCATCATCCACTCTCCATCATCTTTGAAAGGTCATGGAGAACAGCAGAAGTGCATGAAAGTACCAGTACAGGTTAAATGTTGTCCTGCTGCAAAGTGGCTCTGCAGAGAAGGACCCATGATTCCTGGTGGACAACAGGTTAAACCAGGAGCCAGCAAGTGTGCCTTTCTGGCCAAGAAGACCAATGGTACCCTGGGATGCATTAGGAAGAGCTTTGCCAGCAAGTCAAGAGAGATGATCTTCCCACTCTACTCTGCACTGGTGAGGCCACAGCCGGAGTGATGTGTCCAGGGTTGTCGCTAGGTACGCTGGGCTGCCCAGTTCAAGAAAGACAAGGAACTACTGGAGAAGGTCCAGGGGAGGGCTGCGAAGTTGATGAGGGGACTGGAGCATCTCTCTAATGAGAAAAGGCTGAGACAGCCAGGCCTGAGTAGTCTGGAGAAGAGAGGACTGAGAGGGAATCTTACCAATACATACAAATATCTTAAGGGCAGCGTTAAGAGGACAGGGTCAGACTCTTTTCAGCTGTGCTCAGTGACAGGATAAGGGGCAATGGGCACAAACTGAAACACAGGAAGCTCCATCTGAATACGAAGAAAAACTCCTTTACTGTGGGAGTGACAAATCACTGGAACAGGCCCCAGAGAAGTTGCAGTCTCCTTCCCTGGAGACACTCAACCCACCTGGATACATCCTGTGCAACGTCCCCTAAGTGAGTCTACCTTAGCGGGGGGGGTTGGACTTGATGATCTCCAAAGTCCCTTCCTACCATTTTGTGATTCCATGAAACAGCATTATGGAGTTGGTTCCTATTTTGTGAGCCATACATCACAGCAAATGGTGTATTTAGCTTCTACAGAGCCTGGATCTTAACTTCACATTCAAAGGGCACCCATTACTCACCTAAATTATTCCCATGTAACTCAAAACGAACATCTCAAATTACTTCATGTTACAAAGGTCAGCCTGCTGGTGATAGGAGACTAACAGGCTCACAGCTTCCTAAATCTCTCTCTCCCAGTGTCTTCCATTCTTTAATGTACGTATTCAGTGGTTATTTTTTTCTAATCCTCTAATTCCAATCTGATAAATCAAAGTCTTTATTATTTGACTTTAATTCTTTATGCCTGCTCTCTCCAGAAAGAAACTGGTTAGATCCATAAAGGAAAACCCAATAGCAAACAAATTGTACTGGAGACGACTGGGGAAATACTACTTTGAAGCAAATTACAAAATTAGAGTTACTTGAGAGTACAGACATGCTCATACATAAATTAATTTAAATCACCTTATTCTCATGTATCCAAGCTCTCTTATTTAAATTAACAGCTCTTAAGGCTTGATGTAATTAAAAGAGAGCTGGCCTGCTTTATAAAATATTTCAGCCATGTTATTTTCAGCAATCTAAGCTGTCCATGAGAAAGTAACAGCTAAGGCTCACTTTAAAAGTGCAAGCACGATAAGAGCACTCCAACAAGACAGTCTTGCAATCCGATTCAGAAGGACAGATTTTACACTGCCCTTCATTTACTTTAATAAAACCCTCTTCCTCTCCTTACATTGAAGTGACCTCTTTAAAGTTATAGTTAGTGCTAGTAAAATTTTGCAGTTTTATGTTTCCTAGAAATAAAACATTGGTTTAAATAAATATATTTCTTAACTATACTGGATAATTGCCTTAAGTAAGTCCTTAAGGTACAATTCCATCATCTCTGGCTTCCTATACCTCAAAAATCTATTTACCTAATAGAAGAGAACTAAGGATAGAGCTGAAATCCTTTAGCAAGCACAGAAATTAGTAGAAAGTTTGGAAAATTGAAAAAAAATATCCTGAAGCTATTCTTGGAAATCTTAATTAGAATTGACTGGTGCTCACCTTATAGTGAGTGGTCAGACTTTCAGCACTGTCTTAAATTCCCACTGCTACTCTTATGAATCAAAATGCCAAAGTTTTCCGAACTGGTCTTTCAAAGCTGAAATTAGTCATTTATTGCTGAATACAAGGTGAACTTGATCAAGATGTATTCCAGGTTTTGAGTAACAATCATGTAGAAAAAAAAAAACCACTTAACTCCCCCAAACAAGTAACTGAGACACAGATTTGTTTATCAAGCTGCATAAATCCTGAAAACCTCCACTTTGTTCTCAACCAGCTCAGCATGTGGGCAGACTACTGGAGGTAACAGTTCACTTCATGCTGCAGAGACCTTACAGAGCTGACGCAGGAGATGCTCAGAGCTCAGTAATGTAAGTCCTGGAAAACAGAGCTGAAGTATAGCTCAAGACACAACAGATGAAAAAAACCCAAATAACTTCTAGATAAAAGTGCTATCTTCATCTGCCACAACTTCAACAGTTCTCTGCAATACTGAAGGTCAGGACCAACAGAAAGTACATCACTTGAAGTAACTAAATTGATGTTAAAAAGTTACATAGTACAGTTAAGTAGGAGCTTCTGATAACTAAAGAGTGATACTCAGTCATCTCTGCCCAAGTCATAGCAGTTTAGATAAGGAATTATTTTATGAACAATGAAACCCTTACTATAAAAACTGTACTTTTACATTTTCCCCGTCTACCCATTCCTTTTAGAAAACAGGAGTGGATTTCCAAAATTCACTTCCTAAACACCAGTGACAGCATTTTTTATTACTTTGTTGAAAGAAAAAAGGTAGACAACTGGAGAACATCCTTCTATACAGAATCACTGCACTTTTTTCCAGTTTGCTGGTGTGAGGATTAGAATTAATAGCAAAAGAGAAGACTCAGACAAGAACATTGCCAATTTAAAAAAAAAAGGGAAAAAAAAAGGGGCGGGCACCAAGCCCACCTTCCTGAATGTGGATAAACTTTGTTGGAGACAAGTGGTTAGTATAAGAGCAGATGAATATCAAGAGAAATTGTTAGTATTCCAGAAAAGTGATACTCATTGAATTATAGAATGTCCTGAGTTGGAAGGGACCCACAAGGATCAACGAGTCCGCCTCCTGGCCCTGCATAGGGCAGCCCCAATAATTGCATCACGTGCCTGAGAGCATTGTCCAAACACTTCTTGAACTCTGTCAGGCTTGGTGCTGTGACCACTTCCCTGGGGAGCCTGTTCCGGCACTCAATAGTTTATCTTTTCCTAGAAAAAGGTGGGTTGTTTGTTTGTTTGTTTTGTTTTAACTCTAAAATTATTTCTATAGACAAAATTTTTGGGGAAAATTTGTAGGCTCTGAACTCTGGAAACACAATCATCAATGATAGGCATTATTGTTATGCAGAACCTTCAAGCAAAAAGAGATGTTCCCCACTAGAGGTCAAACCGAACAGAAACAAACCTTATTTGCTTTAATCCTCCTATATCCAACATCAGGGGGCAACACCAAGAGGGCGGGGGGCGGAGGAGAAGGAGCAGGGCAGGAGGAGCCCACAAAGCCTGCAGCTTCCATTGTTACGTATCTCCTAACCTGATCATTTCCTTATAGCGCTTTCAAGAAGAACATTTCAATATGAATCAACAAAAATAGTTTCGTAAAGTAGGTCGTTGCTGCAGCAACCGGGCGGCTGTTTGGACTACTCCCTGCCACAATGACCTACTTTTCCAGTTATATGTAACCGTTGTAGTAAGAGCCGAATATTCCTTCCCTATGGAGCCGCTCCGAAAGGATTCCTGTCCCACAGCCGAACTTTATTCCCAACAGGGACAGAGAAAGGCTTCATCCGAGCAGGTACAAGCAGCGGGTCGGTTCTGCGCCTGTGTGTCATATTCAGAAGTGTTGGTGGCTAAAGGTTACATGAAAGCCAATATGTGCTCGGAGCTCAGAAAGTCCCACGGCAGTGCTCAGAGCCGGAGGAGCTGATAAAGAATGGAAAGGGAAGTGTGAAAAGGAACAGCCGCTCGTGAACAGCGTGTCCCCTGCCAGGCTCAACAGCTGGCACCAAACTCCGGCACAAACAGGCTGTTCTGTACCACCATCCAAGCACAAGCTCATCGACACCATCCTTTATTACAGGTCTAAATAACACTAAATCTGCATAAAAGAAAAACCCTGGTGAATGGCAGGTAAAGCTCACATGTTTTTAAACCCTATTTAACCCTGCATGCACTGGAAAGGGGAGATACAGAGGTACCACACAAATCCAGGAAGAAATGCTGACAGTTACATAATTTCCTGTTTACTGTTGCTGTTAAAATCAGCATTTTTCCTTATGAATAAGGAAAAGAATATCGCCTCTTAAGCTAATGAAGGAAATAATTATCTCTGTAGAAACAAGACTGCAAGACTTCAAACATCAATCACACTGACTTGTACTTAGGTATTTTTTTATCAATTTATTCAATCCCAAGTTCAAAAGCTTTCATTTAAGGTAAAATTAAAGAGACAAGCACAAAAGACAAACATTTCCAAGCAAAAGAAAACTCATTCCAAGAAAAGGCAAGCTAGGCATTATCATATGGTACACTGTAATTAAAACTCCAGTCAACAGAAAGCTTCTGACAGATACAGCTCATATGAAAGCAAAAAACAAAGAACACAGAAAAAAGGCTCTCCAAAGCTTATTTTACCTTAAGTATTCTTAAAATTTCTAAGTTCATCTGGAAAAATACTGCGACTGGTGACAATATGGTACTGCAAGTGGAAAAGTTTCTGTAATTTCCCCCACACCTTCATTTGGAAACAAGCCACTTAAAATGACATAACTGCTCCTCAAAATCTCATACTCTTCAAACAGAATAGTAAAAAAACCACCCTAAAAGCCTAAAAATTATTTTTACTTTACCACTGCACTTAACAAGCCATAGAGCAACAACTGCAAAGGTAGGATTCTGGAATAAAGACAGACTAATAGAGGGAAAAAAAGTGCAGAATTATGAAAAAAAAAATAGGAAAGGCCGCTGCTGAAAGAGGAAGACACAATTACTAGTAACAGTTTTCAGTTTCAAAGTGTGACCTCCAGTGCCAAAAATGCAAGCTTCATTGTGTTGTCTCATATGGACGCAGTAAAAAAATTGGAGTAAAACTTTCAGCAAATGCAGCATTGAAGAATTTTGCTTTTACAAGCTAACACAATGTTTCAGTGTTGGCACTGAAAAAGAGAGGTTGGTGGAATTATATTCAAAAGAATGCAGAAAGCCAAGTTCTAAAATGTAAAAATAGAAAGATCCACATTATCCCCCACAAACTCATGATTTTCTTCATGGTTGTTTAGAAGAAAAACGCACTACTGCTGAAATAAAGTACTTCTCAACAGTAAAATTATTGGCAACTAGCTTCCAGAAAGGAAATTTCAATCAAGTAAAAAAACCCTACTCACTGAAAAGCACCATGACTATATGAGGAAAATTAATTTTACACAGGTCTCCTCAGGTTATGAAAGCCTTGAAATAAAAGGAGGAAATACACAGCAATTAAAGCAGACCTGTCAATATCACAGCAGCTTACAACTTTTTCCTTTGTCATAAACTGAACAAACTACATACTAGTAGATGTTTCCAGGTCATCCAAGTGAAAGAGTATGCTAGAGAAAAAAATTAAAAATTAAAGTCTCTCAGAGAGTCATTTAAGGAAGCATTCACAGGATTTGGGAGATACTCTGCAATAGCAGTAAACAGCAAACAGTTACATTGTCTAAAAAGAAACATGGATAAAGCACTGTAAACTAGACCATACCAGGCCTGTCATCTACTGAAAAGTAATGATGGAAAGTCACAGGAATTATCCCTAGGCAACACAAATAAAACAAATAATTCAGATGCCATCCTTGGCTTGATCACCCTCATTAAGGCTTGGATGGTTTCGACTTTTTGAGTTCACTAATAGCAAGACTTACAAAGAACAAAACTGAAATGCAACCTCCTCCTCAAAGGCCCTTCTGAAACCTGGATGGCAAAAATTACTGTGGAGCATATTTTTTTTTAAATGCATGTCTCAATTTTACAGATGTAGTCATGCTTCTCCCATGAGACAGGAAAAAGGGAAAAAATATTAGGTAATCTCTGCTAAAAGCCACAACGTTTTCTTCAACTTTAAGACTTCTAGAAAAAACATGAGCTTCTAGTCTCTAGAATATAAAATATAAAGGAGAAAGAATGAAAAAAAAAATCACTTGATGTCACAAGATTTAGATGGAAAATTTCAACTCAGAGGAAACTCTATAGAGAACATAAAGACAACATTTAGTCCATTCTTCAATGAATCCAATATATTAGAAATCAAACCACTATTTTCAATGCCAGTTGCTCTATAAAATGCAGTATCACAATGCTCTGTACCCTTCCCCAGTACTTCAGAACTGCACAGATTGTGAAAAAGTTGGCCATGGTGTTCTGTATCTTTAGTACTCAGCAAAACTGCAACCATTCAGACCATGATCATGTTTTATGAACTATACAAGGCATGAAGTAACAAGCAGCCTGCATGAACAAGTTACCTATTTATTTCTCTGTCTGATGCAAATTACCCTCCTATTTCTGTTTTTTCAATCACTTTCTCTCTCTCTCTCAATTGCATCACAGTTTACCCCTCACCAACAAGGTCAGTAGAACATTGGCACTGAGGGTGGGTTGAAAAAAAAAACCCCAAAAAAAACCCCACCAACAAAAAACCCTCCAAAAAAACAACAACAACAAAAAAAACTGCAGGCACTGAACTCCACAGGTTCCTTACTATAAAAAATAAAGCATTTCCTACATCATGATTTCATACTTTGGATAGATAACCGATAGAAAAATCCAAGTATTCCTTACAGGAATTGTTCCTAAGTAACCTGTACTGTAGATATTTCATCTCCATCACAGAAGAATTCATAACACATGTTCATACTTCACAACTTCCCCATCTTAGCTTAAACAGAATTTTTTCAACGTTTCTGGTTTTAATTTTGAAGGGATAAGGGTCTGTGTTCTGAATGGGTACAGACCTTCAGTGCAAGAATTTTACAGCCTTTACTTTTCATGTCTGTGAAAGAGCCACAAACATACAGATGTTAGAGAAGAAATGCATGAGAGTGAACAGGAAGGGAAAAGATTTCCTACAAATTAAGAAACACTGAGATAAAGTACATTTCTAAAGCAGGTCCAGAAAATTTCTCTAGTTAAATTGGAAGCAGTGCATAACACAAAAGCTCAGGTGTACATCACATACCTGTCAATACAGAAATTAGATATGCAGGACACATCCTAACCAATGTTCAACTGGAAGAAGTCCCTTCCATCTCTGATAAACTGAACAGGTTTTGTCTTATTGCAAGAAAGTTGCTGCACTTTTCAAAGAGATTATAAGCAACAGTTTGACACCTGAATTTACTTCTGAAACCCTGAGTATTATGAAATTCTTATTTCCTAGCCCGGTTTACCAATGTTGAATTTTAGACCTTTCAAATATTAATGCAATTTAAAAATAAATAATAATAAAATAAAATAAAAATACAGGATGTGCAAAAAAACCCATCTTATTTTAGGAAGCTCTGTTCACTGCAGCTCAGCTACTGTCTAAACTAATGCTAACAAAGCTCATGTGTTGGTTTTTATTATCTTCACTGGTAATTGGAATGCACTCTGATTTGTAACTGTTCCAAAAATATAGACACACATGTAGACTTTTGCCACAGCCATCTCCACTTACACACTTGAAACAGAACACTGAAATATTGACCTGTCCTTTCCAGTCTATCCTTCACCTCCACTGAAGCTTTATTCCCTTATAAAAAAAATCATTTGCACTCACAAAGCTCCAAAGCAGTGAAAGCAAATGCTTTATGGTGACCTGAAAAACAAATGGAGGCTTCAGGGTTAGAAGAACATTGCAATTATAGCTCACCTCTTGACCTAGATTGCAAAGAACGTGAAAGCCAGAAGTACACAGAAGCACACAAACTAACCTTGCTCCATGTTAAATTAAGAGTTCTGAAAAATCTAAGTGAAATGTATTGCACTAAAATACTATGAAGTTCTTACCCTGATAATCAAATCCAGCCCTTTCCTAGGAATAACCAAAGGTATGGCTATTAAACCTGCTAAAATGTGATATGCAAATTCCTAAGCCCATGGAACACAAAGCCACATACCCTCACACTGCTTACACAACCCACTCATGCTCAAGCTGACTTTTGCCTCTTTAGGTCACCATGGGAAAGTCACAAAATTCCGTGAAGCAAAGAGTTTCTTCCAGTATGCAAATTCATAATATCACAGACTTTAGTGTGACTTCTACACTGAAAAAATGGCCGACTTTGCTGGCAGCTTGACCTTCCTCCTATCACAGGTTATATAACTAACCTGAAAACCTGCCAGGCACTGAGACAGAGTATGGAAAAGAACCACTTCTGAAAATAAAGGCTTCTATGCTTTAGATAAACTGTTAGAAACCAAAAAGTTCAGCCAGTGCACAACGATAAACAGGCTTTTCTGCAATATTTGCAGAATATATTTAAAGAGTAGCTTCCATTGGTTGGGATAAAGACATTTTCCCAAACCAGAGGATAATATATTTCATTGTATTAAAATGGCCAAAAGAGAACGATAATATATAAAATAACTTGAAGAACTGATGCAGAATTCATTGACACTGCCACATACTGATCAGTTGAGAAAAAAAGAATGCTACATTCTCAATTGCCTAAAAAAAGCTGCTTTCACATTCATCACAGATGGTGTTTGTTGGGGGTTATCACCCTCCCCCTTTGTGACCAGAGCAGGAAACACCATGACGTGCAGACAGATTACCTTCCCCTACAATGTGATCTATTGATACTTACGTAAAATAAAACAAAAATAGATTACTGGTCCCAAGAGAAGGAAGACTTAAAAAATCCTATGGACTTGTTTCAAAACCACATTTCTCCCTTAACACTCAAAGTCCACATACTACTCTTACATATTAAGAACACTCAACCCACATCTTCTCTGGACATCCTCAAACCTGGAGATTAGTGATGTAAAACCAGGTGTTTAAAACCTCAAAATTTCTGAATCTGAGGAATTAAGATTCCTTCAATAATAACCTTGCGGTCAAAACCCAAATTGTATAGATGCTCACTATAATTTTTCTGGCCTATAGTAACTGCTCTTTGGAAAAACCAACTTACTGAGCACAATTCAATTTGCAGAAGTGCCTGCTCCCTCCAGATCAACCAGTGCAGTCTTCTTGTCCAATTGAATAATAGTTACATTACAGAATCTGGTGATACGAGATCATTCACCAAAATAAGGAAACAAGCACAGTGTAATTTCTCAGCTAGCAGGCTTATTTCTCACATTCTGACAGTTTGACAAAAGTAAATTGCACTTTTTCCCTGCACAGTAAAAAGGCCAATACTTATTTTCAGCAATATCATTTCAAAGGGTGTCAACAAAAGGCAAGCTATTGAAGAAACCAATAACCCCCTTCCAAAAAGCACCTGGTGGTTTACTGCAGACATGAGCAATGCAGGCCAGAGTTACATGACCATTGTAATCTGACTCAAATCCCTACTGCCACTGAAAGAAATGGTACCTGCCCTTTCCATTCTTTGCCTCTTCACTACTACTACGGTGACCTTTTTGTTGGCACAATCTACCACAGAGCTAATCCCACCAAAACTGGTAATTAATCTCTTTTGGACAGATTGATGAGCTAAACTGGCTCACCACAGGGCAGTGTGCTATCATAAAAGGGTGGAACCAACCCTTTCATCAACAGTGCAGGATTAAACCCATGAGGACATACGTCAGCGTGCTTCAGTGACGTACTTTGTAAATCACTGGGCTAGATGATATAACACAAATTATAGAGGGAGTTGCTAAAATGCAGGCACTTTTGGGGTAAAAAATTGTTTTTGTGGAAGAGAACAGGTGAGCAGCCTAGGGCCGTGGCACTGGGGGGTCTCTCAAATCTAACTGCTAGTACCACAGAACTCCCATCTGAACACACAGTTTCTGGAAACAAGCTACATACAGACTTTTTACAGATTAATCACCCTCAATTTAATGGGCTAGGTGAACAGAAGAGCTCCAAGTGGCACACACTGCTCTAGAACTGAAGCCACTCATTAGAGGGCATGATGGGTTGCACTGGGTTTGCACGGCCAGGTTTTGGTATTGGGGGGCTACACGGGTGGCTGCTGTGGGAGGCTGCTGGAAGCTCCCCCCATGCCTTTCCGGGCCAATGCCAGACGGCTCCAACACAGACCTGCCGCTGGCCAAGGCAGCGCCTCTGGGATAATGTATCTGACAGGAGGAAATCGTTACTGCTTGGGAGCCATTGAAGCCACAGAGGAATGAGAATATGTGACAGAAACAACTTGCAGACTCCTAAGTCAGGGAAGAAGGAGGGCACTCCAGGTCCAGAGCAGAGATTCCCCTGCAGACCGTGGTGAAAACCACTGAGAGGAAGGCTGTCCACCTACAGCCCATAAAGGACCATGGCAGCGAAAATAGGAGCGTGAGGAGTCCTTCCCCTGAGGAAAAAGCAGCCGAGACCATGTTTGATGAACTGACCAAAACCTCCATTCCCCATCCCTCTGTGTTCTTTGGGGATAGGAGGTAGAGAAAATGGGAGTGAAGTTGAGCCCACAAAGAAGGGAGGGGTGGAAGGAAGGTGCTTTAAGAATTTAGTTTATTTTTTGTTACTCTATTCTGATTTGATTGGTAATAAATTAATTCATTTTCCCCATGATGGTAATGGCTGAATGACCACTCCTTGTCTTTATCTTGACCCACGAGCTTTTTGTTGTATTTTCCATTCCCTAACTGAGGGGAATGATAGAGTGCCTTTGGTGGGCTTCATGTTAAATATTTCATAAATCAAATAGATTTTCATTCTAAGTGCTACACAATAAAAACAAACTTAAAGGGATGTTTTCATCAGGGAAGTCATAAATATTTCTGTGTATTCCTTTTTACATACTAATCATGTCCCCAAAACTAACAAAGTATAATACACAAATTGTGTCTGCCTGAATTACATATATGAAACTCAAATCACTCATAGATTAATTCTATTGACAAACGTTTTCCACCAATCCCACATCCAACATACACATCTCTATTAGACAAATCATACCTATATAAGCTGAAACTATAGTTTCAAAACCACATGCACAGAATAGCAAAATTTAATAGATACTACAGAAAGATGCCTAAAGTATTAATTTTTAAAAACAAGTTCCCATTTCCATGAATTGCAGTGACTGTCCTGGAAATTAAACTTTTTTTTCCCCTCAGGTTTTAAGTTTTAATTTGCTTGAAATTTGAGTGTGGGGAAAAAAAAATCACCTCTTTTCTTTCTCCAAAAATCAATACCACTCTCTGCCATAATAGCAGCAGCTAACTTCGAAGGAAGTTGAATACATCAATATTCTCACAAAATCGAAGAGATATGCAAAACAAATTCTTACTCTTACTTTAAAAGTGAAATCTGTTCTCTTCAAAAATGGTTAAGAGAAAGAAATACAAGGATTGGCAAGATTAGACTATCCATCTTTATAAAATCAGCTGTTGCACACCAGTGTTTTAGGTAACATATTAAAGACAAGACATACACGCTCAAAAAGATAAACTAAAAGAAGTAAATTATTACCTAAAGTAAATCCTTATGCAGCAACTAACAGAATGTTTGCATTTCTTTTCAGGTATTGTGATCAATTGCCACTGCACTAAAACTAGGACTAAATTAAACTCTCCCCTAGGTGATGGTGTTAAGCATAAGATCTCATTCTCCTTAATATGGAAAAGTCTGTGAGCACATACGAACACATTTTTTCAGAAGTAGGTAATGGCTACTTGTTGGAGTATGCAAGTTACGTTCCTTGTCTGCTTTGTTGACACAATTAGATGCAAGCTAATTCTGGTGCCAAACGTTTAAGGGCAACCGACAAAATTTTAAGAGAGCCTTAGTGTGATTTTAGCATTTAGCATCTCCCTCCACCATTTCTCCATCACCTTTTACTGCACCAAGTAACTTTTCTCTCTCTAGTGTTGATCTGTGAACAACCCTGTGAACTCATCCCATAGAAAAAGCATGTCTCAATGAAAGCATATCTTGATTTATTTGACAGCTTGATTTATTTGACAGCTTGAAAAAAAAGGAACAATAAGAAGAAACAGAACAGAACCAGAAAAAAATGAAGTGAGCTTAGGGAGGTCCTGGCATTTGTTACGTAGCATTCACGAATTTAGAACAGGTAGGCTGAATGCCAGGAGAAAGGAGGTCAGTAAGACCATGTGACTGCTCAGTAATTAGACTTGCTCAATAGTGCAATTACACAAAAATATTAGTTCCTGATTGTTACATTACTGTTTAAAGTTAATGAGAAAGCACCTATGTATTAAAGGTTGCTATTTACCAGATTTAACACACATTTGTTAATATAAACTGTAACTGGTGACCCTGCAGAGTGACAATACTCTAACAAGAAACTAAACCTCCCGGTTTCTTGTATTCTTTCACCATTTTCCCTCATACAGATTGTGTTAGTCATAGTTTGATAGAGAAGAGTTTTGCCCAGGGCACTAGAACCATAAATTCACCAGAAAACAAACACTTGGTGTCAATCAACTCAAATTAAGAAAGAACCACCGCAAATTCACACCAGGAGGTTAAATTTTACTCATGTTCCTAATGCTGAAGTCTGCTCCTAGTCTCAAATAAAATGTTTTTGTCTAATTCAACACCCTAGTCAACAGGCATGTAAGCAATGATTCTGCTCATGGTCATCAAGTGAGCAAGAACATAAAATGTTTGATCATTAATTACAAGTGCCAAATGAGACTGGCAAACCAAAAAACTGCATCATAGATCTTGTGTATACTTATTGTGAATGTATGTGTTTGCACTGGTTAAAAGCATCTCATTAAAACCACTGGAACCTAAAATGGATTCATACCAAACTAGTAACTGTCCATTTAAATAAGAATGTATTGAGAAGAACTGTAATAAACACACAGCTTTAGCAGCCAGTTATTCTGTAAAGCTACTGTACTTTTAAACTTGAAAAAAACCTGATGATCTCACAAAACCAGGCTATGCAGGCAGCAAGATTTCTTACTCAAATCCATGTGCAGCATGTGCTTTGAGGGTATTTGAGTACCAGGAGATTGCTTGAAGTGCTTTGGACAGAGGAGCTGTAATATACCCCAAACTCAGTCCCTCTGACCAGAGACTAAAACCAGGCATTTTTCTTCAAATGCAGAATGCAGTGGAAGGACTAGAAGCCTTCTAAAACACTGAAAACACTGTTAAAGTAAACCAATCAGCAAATATATCACACACAAGTGTACTCAAGGATTCTATTAGCTAATGATCACGTTACAGTGTCATTGAAGAACCAGGGAAATAGCACCGAAGACATGAACTTCCTTCTGCTAGAATCAAAGTTCACACTTGTCTATCATTCACTAGCTCAGAGAATACAACAAAGAACTGCTCAGCATTTCAGCTGCAGGACACATTAGAAATCTATCACATGCATTCTTAGACATGAGATTTCCTTAACACCTAGACTTGTGCCAATTGTCCACATTCTTTCAAAACTTAAATAGCTGTTCATGTATGATCCACAATATTAAGACCTCTGAGCTTCTTCATAAAGTCAAAATGTTATTCAAAAAAACTTATACCTTCAAAACAAAAACAATTTAGAAGTCTCTTATAAAAGAAATGTACATCATGAATCTCAGATAAGGGAAGTATCTAACAATTATTCTTAAGTTATTTTTGTCAGTGAAAATGAAATAGCCATCAAGTCAAAGTTCACAGAAAGCATCTTTAGTATTTCTATCCCTTGAAAACAAGGGGATTGTAAAGAAAACCCCTCAAAAGCTGAAAAAAACCACAAACCCAGAACTCCAAAGGTAAGTTACTTGGTTGGTAAAGTATTTCACAAGCTAGGATTAAAATCATTAAATCTGAAAGGAATCATCCTTCAAATGAACTCAACTGAAACCTGAAGTATCTAAACTTTGTCATTCTTCTATGACGTAGTGTTAAGCTAAGTTGCATTGTGCTTGTTCCATAATTAGGCAACTTCTCAGCACTGTAGTCTGGGCAGGCTAAGTTCAGGAGCATTTCAAGTTCCTGACATTGGACGGACAGACAATACACAAACTCTACTGCATTATCAACCCTTTTAAAAGGGTAACAATTTTCAGATTCCTAGTGATGTTTTAACTAATCTCACATGACAAGCATGCACAGAAGTCCTATTAACCTCTGCCTCATTATGGCACACATTTAACATGCAAGTGTCAGTCACAGCTCTACGAAAAAGTTCATTTTTATACTGGGGAGAAGAATTACAACTGGCTTGAAGGTGTAGGAACAAATCTGCAGGCTCCAGAAAGGGACACTGCACACTAAGCCAGCCAGAGTTCAAGAAGTATTTAGACAAAGTTATCAAGCACAATGTGGGTTTCTTGGGGCTCTTCTGTGCAGGGCCAGGAGTTGGGACTCCATGATCCTTGTGGGTCACCTCCAACTCAGGATATTCTGTGATACCCTTCCGTGCAGGAACGCTACTCTGAGAAAGTACTTCTGAGCTAAGCGAGAAGCTTCACAGTTTTTCTAGGACGGAGTCGCCCTGGGGTTCCCGGCTGCCCAGTGTTCCTAAGATGGTGCAATCCCGGGCTGCTCCCCACAGGGTTTTCCGCCCGGCAGCAGCCCCGCTCTGAGCTCCAGCGCTCGGGCACTAAACCGCCGCCAGCGGGAGCGAGAACAAGGGACCCCCTCCCCGGGAAGCCACGGCCCCCCGCCCCGCACTCTGCCAGGGGCTTCCCGGTTCCTTCTTCCCCGTCCCTCCCACGTGCGCCGCGGGAGCCGCAGCCCGGGCCGGCGCTGGGCTGGATATGTAACACCGCCGGGCCCGCGGGGAGGGCGGGCGGCCGAGGGAAGCCGGCGCTGGCGGCGGCCCAATCGGGCGCGGAGGGGAGGGGATGGCGGGGAGGCAGCGTGACCGAATACATAACGCGGGGATTAGGGCCCCCGCAGCGCCCCGCACTCACCGCCACCTGTTGATGCCCACGTTGGAGGAGCCAGCGAACCAGGGATCCAGGATGTAGACGCAGCGCACCGTGTCTGCGCCCTGGATGCATTCCCGCAGCGCCGGGTTGTCGTGGAGCCGCAGCCCCTTGCGGAACCAGTGTACGGCGTTCACCCCCATGCCGGGCGCGGGCGCTCAGCGGGAACCGCCGCCGCCCGCGGGGCCGTTCATGGCCCGGCGCCGCCGGGCGAGC
>VXAD01010763.1:482265-508149 GCA_013399195.1 Dicrurus megarhynchus | reverse complement strand
CGGGACCCGGATGAGCACGGGGCCGCGAGGCGGCTCTTGGTGGCGCCGGTTCCGCCGGGAGGCGCAGGCGCGCGCGCGCCCGCCGGCCTGTTATGTATCGCGCCCCGCGCGTGCCCGAGCTGCTCCGGTCACCCCCCCGCACCCCGGGCTGTGCCCGCCGGTCCCACCGCATCCAGTTCCATCCCGCGGGAAACAGGCGGGGCGCTTATGTAAGCGTGTGCGTAGGGAGCATCTGTCGGGCTAGCGGAGCTCCGGAGGTCCCTTCCAACCCCGACGATTCTGTGACGCGGGCCGAGGGCTCGTAGCCGCCCGCTGCAGCCGGGAGGTGTCGGTCAAAAGAGCTGGACAAGAACCCCCGAGCGAGAAAGAGCGGCTCGGCCGTGCGGCGCTGCCGCACCCAAATACGCTTCCAGGCAGCAGAACGAGTTAAAATGATCCAACTCGCACCGTTAGGAAAGTCATTACTAAATGGTGAATTTCTCACGCCTGTTAATTACAGAGCTCCAACCACTGTCCGTGTGCTGCCAACACAGCGGGGGTCCCTGGACCTGCTCCGTGGTTACACTGGGAACGGCCAACAGCCCACAGAGGCATCGCATTGACACGACTCAGTAGAACCCTTCTGGGTCTTAAAAGGGCAGCTCTAGCTGCAGATCTGAAAATAAGTGGGTAGCAACAGCAAGAGAGGTCTCATTAGAAATAATGTCTCAAGTAAAAGGCAGAGGACCCAAATCAGCAGTACTTACCTTTCTTAAGTTCGCAGATTTCAGACAGTACTTTAAGAACTGTCATTTTTCTTTCTCCTAAAATATTTTTTTGCCAAGATACACGGAAAGTAAACATCAAGTCAACAAGAAGACACATGCATCTTATGTTTCCCTTCATGCTTTTCTTTCCTCATTCTGAATGATGTAATAAACAGAATAACAGAATCACAGAATCACTGAGGTTGGAAAAGACCTCTGAGTCCAGCCTTTGACTGATCACCACCATGTCAGCTAGACACATCCAGTATCTTCTTGAACACCTCCAGGGATGGGGACTCCATCACCTCCCTGGGCAGCTCATTCCAATGTTTAACAACCCTTTGCATGAAAAAATTCCTCCTGATGTCCAACCTGAACCTCCCCTTCGCGAGCGTGAGGCTCTATCCTCTTGTCCTGTCACAGCTTGCCTGGGAGAAGAGGCCGCACCTGTCGCTGATGATCAAGGTATGCTAGTGGCAAAGGACCCAGCCATGATTAGAATCCCTTTCTGTTTGGTCTTAGAAAGAAAGTTTGTATAAAAGGTGTAGAGTGTGAAGACTGAACAGCTCTTGAACACTGACTTTAACAACTGCATAAATTATGATGAGTGTTTCAATTATCACCTTGTTGTATGTAGAACAACATATTCCACACCTCATCACTCTGATCCAAGAACATATGGCACCCTGTCATATACCCTTGCTGCAACTCAAAGCTGGAGCAGTGGGGTCATTGTAAAGTTGAACATTGCTTTCTCAGTTAATACAAAGTACACTCTTATTTACCTGGTTGGTTATTATTACTATTATATGCCAAATATTTGGTAAATAATTTTCAAATAAATAAAAAAGAAAATTCAGTAGTTAATGACCACTCTCCATCAAACTCATTTGAATTCTGTAATTTTTGAACACATTGAACAAGTAGATTCCTTAGTTTCAAGGAAAGTCACTTCACAATATAGTTTTTATTTCAAACTTTTTAATTGCTTTTTCATACTCATTATTTGTCCTGCTAGCTCCCCACAAGGCTGCCACACTGAAGGTAGCCCTGAATAAAGTCCAGCATCAACCAATCTGCCTTCCTGGGAATCCTGAGGTGGAAGCAGCCCTTCCTCACTAGACCTTATGGCTTCACAAGCAAATTGCAGCCATGAAAGCCATCAGTCTGTAGGCTGCTTCTTGCTACAGGCTAAATAACAATTGCAGTATATCATTAGCATATCATTATGTCAAAACACTACTCAGCTTAGCCGTGCCTTCTATGCGAGACAGTTTGTTCTTGACTCAGAAGTGAGAGAAAGAACATATTAATATATAATTAATATTGTAATAAGATATATTAATATATAATAGATGCAGAATATATTAATTAAAATGTCAGATCTCAAGGGAAGAATCAGTCCAAGTTAGTTGAAATAGAAAATAGAATGATGGTTAATCAAGGAACTCATACAAGTAAACCTCACTACAGTGTTCTCTTGTGAATAACTTTTTTAACAATATTGCTAATTTAGCTCAGACTGTGATTGTAAAAATGAAGAGAATGGGGAGGAGATAGAAGGGAAAAAAGATAACATGAAGGCATGAAGTGACAAAAACATAAATAAGCAAGTATACAGTACGTTTTGTGTTACAAATGAGAAGCTATTTTTTAGATGCATGTTTTTAACATCACTGTATGTGTTATATTCACAGACTTTGGTAATTGTTCTTGGAACAGCTTTTATTTAGGAGACCAAGCCTGAATGAGGTTCCTAGAGCAGGGTTTCTTTCTGTAGCATTTCTTTTCTTCATTAGATCTTTTGCACAGATCCAATACAGACTACTGAACATGGAGCTGACAAAAGAAGGGTTCACAGAGACAACAGCAGTGATTTTCACTCTCTGAAAGATGTGATTGTGCAGACTTGGAGTTAGTTAGAAAAACCAAACAGCCCTAGTAAAATATTTCTAGTCTGGAAATCATTTATGTGAATGCTGATTTGTTGCTCTAGAAGAGAAATTTAAGTAGATATAGCTGAAAAAAATAAGACAGAGGAAGATGGTTCTCAATGAACTTCTGAAAAGCCACCAGCAAAACACTACAAGCCCAATGGCTATATGTGAATTTAATTACATAATAAGGCAGTGATCATATGAAGAAAATATACTGGTGTAAGACAAGCCTCCCATCATCATGTCGGTGTTACCGAATCAAAAGAATCATCTCCTTCCCGTCACAGCACACTCAAGTAGTCTAACTTTTAACACGTTCCATTCTTTGCTATTACTTCGAAACGATTTGTTTTCAAAATATTCTTTTTCTATTTACCCCACTACTTCTCTCTGCAAGCTGTTTTAACGCAACGGCCTTTAACTTTTCCAAGTGCCGGTAGAGCCTGCTGTGGCAAGCGGCGGAGGCTCGGGCGGTTTCGCATCGGACGAGGCCGTGCCGGGCCGCGCTGCGCGACAGCCCCGTCCTCCTGCCCTGCAGCTCAGCGCCCGCCCCGCGCCTCCCCGGCACATGGTACGTGCCCGGCGCCCCCCGCGTGGCGGCGGCGGTGGTGCGGTCCGGTGGCGGCGGCGAGNCGTGCAGAGGAAGAAGCCGCGCGGTTCCGAGGGATGCGCGGCTAGGGAGGGACGCCCGGGCGCGGGGCCCCGCGTCGGCCGCGGGTGACTCCGGCAGGAGCGGCACGAAGGGGCTGCGGGAGCGGGGCTCGGGGCGGGAGGGGCCTGCAGCCTCTGCTCCAGTGCTGGCTGCAGGAAGACATCCGCCTCCTGCCTCTTCGCCCCCAAGCGGAGTCCGAAGGGTGAGAAAGGGAAGGGCCAGGTGGCCGGGCTGTGGGAGCAGGCTGTGATGGAGACCCTTGATTTCTCTGCGCTGAAAGCACCACCACTTGATGACCAGTGGTTTAAATAGTGCGGTGCGTCATTAAGCACGTTTCAAATGTCTTTCCTGGATGTAAGGAAAAGCTTTTTCCCCGTAAGGACAGTTGAGCAGTAGAACAGGTAACCCACAGAGGCCAGGTGGCCTCCATCCATGGAGGCTTTAAAGACTTGATTGGACAAAGCAGCCTGGATCCTGCAGACCCTGCTTCGAGCTCTTGAGATCCCTTCAAACCTGGATTATCCTAGGATCCTCTATATTATTTTCTAGAAAGCTTTATGTTGGTCTAGCTTAACTTTTATAATCCTTTACCTCATTTCCACCATTAATGCAAAGCAGGGATTCATTTTTTTGTAAGTGCAGAAGTGTGAATATTTACTGTGCATTCATCTACAAAACTGCTACCTATCACTGCCCAGATTCCTTCACAAACCATTCAAACCCTGTCTACACTGCTCTCTTCTAGGTAGATACTTACTCTTCCTGGTTAAAGTTCAATCTAGGCATTCAGCAGTTTCATTTAATTCTTTACAGCCTACTAAGTTTCCTGTAATGAGAATGGTAGTGGTCAGGCAGTCATACTGTTGCCCTCTTTACTAAAAAATCCAACATGAGTAAAAGTTTGGGTTTGCTAATTTTCAAAAAGCGAGATTTTAGTCTCAAAACACACATTCAGAAATTCAAATGAGGGATATATCAACCAGTTGATCATTGTATCCATTTCCTATAGAAGATCTACATAGAAGTCTCATTAAATAATGAACCTTATAGCACCCCTTTACTCTGTATACACAGGTCTCTGCAAGTGTGCTAGAAAGCAGGATCACAGGTAACTTCGACATTAGCTCACTTCCTTATTGCTGTTCTTACACTTGGTGGTGAGAGAGTGCTACTGGCAGTGAGAGCAAATATCTTATCAGAGCTGGCTGGGTTTTTTTTCTAAATCTCTCAATTGCTTTACAACCCCCATAGCAATCTAAGTATGTAAAAAATTACAGTGGGGTCCTGCACATTAGAACATGCATTAGATCCAACAAGAGCTTTAAGAGAACTCTGAATTCATGAAAGCAGTTACATATCCTGGAAATGTGATACTGTCATCTGTGGACTTGGAAATACATCAAGTAACTCAGATATTCTTGGTTTCTATAGAACACCATGACATTCAAATTCATTCATGTTATTTTGTATGTTGTATTTTGCATAAAGCTTTTTTACAAGGGCTCCTGAGTACCCCAGTCAAATGAGTTCTGGCAAATAAAGTTTTCCTTTCTTTTACAGTATTCTGCGTTTCTAATGATCCTTGCTAACAACAGAGAAAAATTGACTATGATGCCAGACATTTTTAGAAAATGTAAAGCTTCTTTTAAGTGAATATAGCAACCATTTCCATGTCAGATTTTAGAAGAGCACAATTTACTATATCAGAATTTTTAAAAAGCTCTGTAATAGTAAAAATTACAGTATTTTAAGGGACTGCATTAGTCACAAGGCAATTTTGCTTAACAGCAGGATTACACATTGAAGTAAAAGTAAGTAATGGTTATTTTCCCAGTTTGTACTTTGGAAGTATTATTTGACATCCCAAACAATTTTACAACACTTTGCTTTGCTGGCAGCTTCTAGCTGAGCTGAAGAATTAATGAAGAAAACCCTGATCCTTCAGAGATTTGCTTATTCTGACTGGACCCACTAAACTCAGTAGAAATGCTCAGAGTGCTCAGACAAAGGCAGTTGTGTCACTCCTGTGGAGGAGAGGTTTAGTTTGCAGTCACTTTTTCAGGACATGGAAAGGTCAGCACACAAAACATCTGTGACTTACCTACGCTTCCAGTGCTTTCAGGGTTACTGGGAAAAATCACTTGTTCTGTGTTGGGCCTTGGGACAGCACTTCTGAAGTCACAAGCTGTATGAAGACAAAACCATCAGCCTTGGGGTTCTGACACAAGCAGCTCATGAGGAAATTGGTTTTGCCTTAGAGGTGTGAAATAATACCAAAGACAAGTTGTCAATAAACAGCTTCTGTTAATAACATAAGTGTGCATATAGGAAATGATGTCTTACTCTGCTAGTTTATGATGTAGTAACATTAGTCCAGCTTAGAAGCAGAAAAAAAGCAACCTAAAAGCAAAGGTACACTTTCTTGAGATAAAGGATTTACCTCTAGAAAGTATTTAGCCTTACCTGGCAACTAGAAAGAGGCTATATCACTAAAGTTCTCTAAACAAACCACATACTTTCTTAAAAGATAGGCTATAAGGAAGATTCTAGTGCTCTTGTACAGCTGTGCAATAGGTATGTTGGTCTGTGATCATAACAGTGTTTTCTCTCCTTAAAAACAACAACAAAAAAACCCCAACCGAAAGTAATTTAACAGTGCTCCTGCAGGTACCTTTTGAAGCATGCTATACTTAGGGAGAGGTGAAAGAGGGGAAAGCAACTGTCCAAATGTTCTCATTTTCAGTTTGAGCAGTTTTAAGCATGTTACCAGCAGCAGCCATTTGCAGGAGTATTGCAGAGATCAGCAGTTCTCCCTTTCACACTTGGTACTTCCAGCGGGTTGTTACGAAAACACCCCCCGGGAAGTTAAAGATACACTTGATGATATCTTTGTTTGACTGCTGCGGCTCCTTTGCCCCTGCAGAGCAGGTGACGGCACATGTGCTATTGGTGATAAGTGGGCAGCCAGTTTGAGCAAAGGTGAGGTGTAGGGTTGCCCTTGTGGACTCTAGCACAGCCACACACCTATTCCACAAGGACTCTGCTTACACAAGAGACCTGGAGGCAGAAATAAGGCATTGGTGCAAGGGGCAGCTGTAGCAAAGTAGGTGCTGGAAGAGGCAGGTGAAGGCCTGGAAATGTTACTGTGTACTTGCTTCCTCCCCCAAAATACCAGGGTGCTTATTCAACGTCAATTAACACACTCAGCTGGTGAAAAATGCTTACATAAAGGTTCATGTGAGTTTTTTTTCTCCCTTTATTATATAAAGAATGATTTCCAAATGAAGTTATGCTACAAACTGCTGCTGACGTTGTGGGTGGTGGGTCTCTGACACATGAAAGAACAACTCACGCTCCAAATAATGCTTGAGAAGTTAAAGCAAATACATTCACAAGAACTAAGAAAGATATTTAAGCTGCCATTTTTGTTCATTTAGTGGGATTGCTGTCAAATGAAATCGCATGAATAATTTTTCTCATACAGCGTGAGTGATCTGTAATGCAATAACAATGTTAGCTGCAAGAAATGGCCGACAGTTTGGAGCTTGGATGACTGCAGGCATTTATATGGACAGAGCACTGTCCCACGTCAGGTCTGTTGCATCCATGTTACTGTTCCAGTGACATATCCTTCAGAACGTTAACCTTTCAAAAAGTCTTTTCCCCCTGCTTTCATGTGAAAGCTGGATTTTGCACTAGTAACAAAAACCACTCTTGAGAGTAATTTCTTATGCCAGCTCTGTCTAAACATCAAAGATTCTGACCATTAACTTGTTCCTTAAATGTGTTTTCTTACAGTTGCTGTGTCTCCACAGGACTGACTTCCATGATGTTGAGAGGAGTCGCTCACAGTGCAAAAGACACATTCACTCTTCTGTTGACAAGATCTCAGAGCTGTAACGTGGGACTGAAGTTTTCATCAGTATGGCCTGACGTAGCAAACAGAAGCTTCCTAATACATTCCAGTTACACAACTGATACCAAGTCAAGAGAGGAAAATAAAAAAACCCTTGAGAGTCTCTACAGTTTGTCAGTTGACATCACGAAGATACGCAGACTGAAGGAATGGGTCCTTCTCCAGGATGTGGCCTATGTTAAAGAAATTGCTGGTATTTTACAGGAAATGGGAGCAGATGAGACCACTGTAGCCAACATCATAGAACGCTGCCCCGAGGCAATTCTCCACACCCCAGCAGAGATAAACTCTCAAAGAGCTTTATGGCAATTAGTATGCCAGAATGAAAAACAGCTGATTAAATTAATAGAGCAATTTCCAGAGTCTTTTTTTACTACTGACTATCAGCAGAACCAGAAGGCAAACATACTGTTTTTTCAAGAGCTGGGACTTAAGAATAATATAATCACCAGGTTCTTGACAAGTGCACCCAATATTTTCTATAACCCTGTTGAGAAAAACAAAAACGTGATAGAGACATTACAAAGAAATTATTTAAACTTAGGGGGTTCTGAAGCAAATATGAAGATCTGGATACTGAAGCTATTGAGCCAAAATCCATTTATTTTATTAAATACCTCCACTGCAGTCCAGGAGAACTTGGAATTTCTCCAGAAGAATGATTTCACTGACCAGGAAGTTCTACAGCTGCTCTCTAAACTTAAAGGCTTCATTTTTCAACTTAATTCTACCACTATGCAGAAGAGTATGCTTTTCTCCAAAAACATCTTTAAGTGCAGTGATCAAGAATTAAAACAACTAGTGCTGAAATGCCCAGCCCTTCTCTACTATTCTGTTCCAGTTTTGGAAGAAAGACTTGAAGGACTACTGAAGGAAGGAATTTCTATAGCACAGATTAGAGAGACACCAATGGTGCTGGAGTTGACAACACAAATAGTTCAGTACCGAATTAAAAAGCTCTCTGCATTAGGATATGATATAAAGAGTGGAAATCTAGAAAGCTTGAATGGTACTAAAAAAGATTTTGAAGTCACTTACGGTAAGATACAATCAAAGAAGGAGAGACCTATTTTTAATCCTGTTGCTCCTCTACACATTGAAGATTAATTTGAATGCTGTACTTGAAGTTATGCAAAAGCAAATTAAAAGGGGAGTTGGTTCTTTGAGAAGAGATGGAACAAAAGCAATCTTAACCAGACTGTAGTTTTATACTGTACTTTGTCCAGGAGGGGTCTTAGGCACAACTTCATTATACAGTTGTAATATTCTAATGCTTTCAAATAATATCATAGAAGTTATAATTATGATAAAGGTTGCTTTTTTCTAAGGGTACCTCAGATGTGACATTTTCTTACCTGATGGGGCATTAACTGCCTTAGATTTTCAGCTCTGTCACCGCACAGTCCAGCCTGTGGTAGTGATTAGCACAATTTTTATCTGAGGAAGACAGAAGGAGGATTATTTTTCCAGCAGTGTTCATCGGTCCCCTGGTTCAATGTCTTCAGGAAACTCTCTTGGAGTTCTGTTCCTTATTGCTGAAGTAGCTCTAGCTCCTGGATCCTGACCTGCAACAGACTTGATTTCTTGTATAGGAAAGCCCTGTCCTGAGCACAGCGGCAGGACATAATTTTTTTTTAATTCAGTGACTGCTATGGTGAGGCCCTAGTATGTTTGTGTACAAACCATAATGCAAAGAAACTACAAGATGACAACCTTCACTTTTCTGAGACTTCAAAATGTACTTACTTTTCAAAAGGTTTGGGACACGAGGAAATACATTTATTGCTATTGTATAGTTCTTAATCTCTTCTAGCAAGGTTTAGGGACAAGAAAAATTAGGGAAGGACTTAAGTCTCAAATGACAGTAGGAGGAAAGAGAAAGTCATGCTTTATATTAGGTGCAACAAAACTCTAGTCTGTAAACCACTGGTGATTAAAAATGACTACCAGATTTGCACACAGCTGCAACAGTTTCTAAATATATGGGTGGCACTGCATCTCAGATAACACCATATGACAATTGGCGACAAGTGCTGGCTTTCAAAATAGTAACTATCAGACAGCATTTAAGTTCTCAGGGGATTTGATTTCTTCTCATTTATGGGCTGTGAATGATAATATAAAATAGTAGCATCACTGACAATCATCTCAATAGAATTAGGATCATCAGTGATTTTATTTCTCACTTTCCTACGTAGCTATTCCACACACATTCCCTCTTGACAGCAGAATAAAAACCAGCCACACACCACCCTCGCTCCAGGCATTATTCAAGGTCATTTTTAACACACATTTTGGCAGCAAGTCCAGGCCTCCATTTCTTAAAATGCGGTTTTGAATTGCTGAAGAAAGCTGGTATTGAGTTACTGGTACAGAAGGTGGGCTGCAAGATGATGATTTTATACAATCTGCCACCTTATCTGCTGTGCACCAGGGAAGGGCAGGAAACACCTGGTAGGAGCAGTGCCAAGATCTCAACAGCTGAAGGTCTCACACTGAGCACTCTGCAGGCGAGTGTGGACGTGACAGGAGCTCCTGGGGGTAAATGCCACTCTGGCAGGAGCGCGTGCGACAGCGGCAGGAATTCAAGAAGGGGACGTATCACCAACATGAAGAAAATCAGGCCGTGTCTATGCTGACTCTTTCAAAACACATTACCGTGTTTTAAGAGGAAACCGGTAAGGCAGCCTTATTAAAAATTCACAGGAACTTGCCTTTGCCACTTTCTGACTGTCCTTCCCTGCTCAGCTGTTAGGCAGACCACAATATTATCTGAATTCAAAAGCCTCCTTCCCCTCAGACACAAGGGGGCATTTCAGCTCTCCCAAGCTCTTCATAACACAATCTGTAACTGAGCCAGAAACCCGATTGGTGGCTTAGGAGGAAAAGGAAACCCAAGACGTAGAACAGTGCTTTCCCTGAATATTTAGTTCTAGCATTTCTATAGTTATCTATTTTTACAAAGTTCTTGAAACAGCTTATTCCCATCACTTACATTATCTCCAGTGGCAACAGAACAGGACAAGGATGTATTTCCTTAACTGAGTCACAGCCTGAGTTATCACAAACTCACTTTGCATTCTGAATGTTTCCATTTCTCTTCCCCTTTCAAAATAAAAGCATGAGCAGAAATGCTTTTTCTCTACTACCAGATGAAAATTCAGTCAATCCCTCATTCATAACTCTATGCCTGGGACCTGTTTCTCTCTTCTTCACGGGATTCATTTACAATAAAACCTCAGGAAAGCTCCCAGTCACGAAAACACTGTTGCTGAAATCCTCATCTCTTGTTACGCACAGTGACTGTGGACCAGCCTGTGAGTAAGCCTTTCATGACACAGCGAGCAGTCAGGCATACAAGTTGCCTTCATAAACATTTCCCCTTTTGAAACAGGGACTGGGAAAAGGAAAGTGACATAAAGCTACCACAAAAACAATCCCAAGACATTACAAGCTCACTGCTCCCCCTGAAAATTTCAGTTCCATAATCCATTCAGCTCACTGTGATCCTAAAAGTGGGTATTCCCAAGCATCACTGACCAGGGGAAAAGATAATTAGTGCAAAGGATTTTGTGCTGTGTCTGTGCACACTTACACACTGAAGTTACAGCTTTTGTTAAGAGCTCGTTGGTGCTAAGTAGATACAAAGAAAAGACATTCTGGAGCATGGTACTGTGGGAAGATGTATACCTAAGTATGCCTTTCTCCACAAAACTAAGGAAGCTTTCAAATGTCTGAAACAGCAACGATTTAATGTTTCACGGGTGCCAGGACAGAAATGGAACAAGTTTTTAAGATGAAGCAAGTTTCATAAGTGAATGGAAAACACACAGGATATAGGACAAAGCTCTTTGAAAACTAAAACCATATGCCATGTAAAAGTTTCAGTTACAAGACTCAAAATAATAGCTATAGAATATGTTAAGAACAAAACATAATGAAGTGTTGGCAACTCTTTACATACCCAACATTGCTTATCTCAGACCACACTTGTTTTGCTGCAAGTTTCATAGTTTAAAAATTAAAAAATATAATAAAAAAATGGGTATGACCAGTTCAACATTCCCATTTTCAGAAAAACTATTAGGAAGGGTTTGGTTGAGTGTCACAAATTATCGCTGTGCCCCAAACAGATGACTCTTTAAGAGTTCAGTGGCAGCACTTCAGGGACATGGCTACATTGGAAATCGCAGGGGAGCAGACCATACTAAATTATATGCTGCAACTAGATTGCCTCTGATACCCAGGCTAGCTCATTTCTAGAGCTAACTGGTACCTCTAAACCATACTGTATTCTATGCAATTTGCTTTTGACTATAAAAAGAAGTTAAAGGCTTCCATTTGTTGCATAAACTTACCTCATTACACCCTTGCAGCAGATCAGAACCAAGCAGCTGGTGCATCTAACAGAAGGAGCAGACGCCATTTCTTGGGGTTTTCCTCTCCCCACCACCCCAAGTTGCCATGCTGACAAGTACCATGCTTCCAACATATACAATTACTGATATAAAATAAAGTTGTTACAGAGTGCACAGTTGAAGTACCAATGGCTCAGAGAGACCGGGTGACTACAGTACCATAATTCAGACATGGTGTACTTTGAACACCCGTGAACAGAGGACCAAGTTTGACAAGTGATATGTTTTGACTTTTTTTCATTTTTAAAAAGTCCCCCCCATACATCCTTCTAGTAGAACCACAGCCACTGAAAAAGTAAGCGTACAAGTTCTCCATAGAAACACAAGATTTTAGAAAATACTGCATATACAAGATGAACAGATGCCTTCCATGGGCTTCCAAAGAGGTTACTTATTTGCAAAGTCAGTACACAAATAAAAGATCACAAATGGTTTCTATTTAAAGGCAATCTCACGCTGTGCCATTGCAAGTGCATTTTGCCTCACGCTGCAGAGGATGTACAGGTGCTCCCATTTGAGGTGTCAACATTTGGAATCTGTCAGTATACAAATTACTTGAATCACATGTTTGTTTTTTTTTTTCTTTAAGGCCTCATCTACCATTTTTGGTTTGTTTTAAATAAAAGTATTGCATTTTACTCAAAAATCAAAATGAAAAGTATAAGAGATGTAGTGAAAAATTCCTTGCATTTGCTTAAACAGAGCAAAAAGCTAACCTGGTGCATCACAGAGTTGAGAGAACAGCTTTGCTAGTTCTTCAGTGGTTTCCAGCTACACAAAGGAATTTCTAGCAAGTTAGACAGTTGTGCTAGATGACCACAAACATCAGCCCAGTTTCCGTAGGCTGTCATTTTTTCTAGTGTCTATAAGAAGTTTATTAGAAGCAAGTTCTCACTTGCAGGAGATAGATGCATATTATTAAATACACCTGAGATGGAGCGATTACGTTTTCAGTAAAAACTGACAAAGTTTCAGATTTCAGGATTTATAAAGAGCCTAAAGCTCATTTTGTAAACTGCACTGAAACGACAGGACAGTTCTTTACACAGCTTCACCTAGTAAAAGGAGATTTTTTTCTAATAAGGCATTAAGTTAGTTTACTCTTTATGATCCTTTCTACCATGTTAAACTTTTTCACTTCTATCTCCCATTCTCATTTCCAATTTCTGCACACCTCCAGTCTCTTTGCTCCAGTCTTCACTGCCAGAATGCAGTGAGGCATAGTTTACAGGCTGCCTGCAAATACAGGTTCATAACCAAGACTGGGTACATCCAACAATGCTTTTACACAGCTGAAGGATCCTTAGCAGGAGGATGTGGAAACCACTGAGAACAGTAACTGGCATCTCATCATATCGATGGCATCGCAGAGACTACCGAGCTTCTACATTCACATTTTAGTCCAAAACTGCAGAAGACTTACAGTAAATGAATATTCAAATATGTATTACTCCTTCAGATACACTCACTTCTATAGTTATCAAGTGTAACATTTCACCAGATACAAAGCTTCAACCTAGGCTCTAATAAATCCTCGTACGCTGTGCTAGCCAAGCTTCTTCTGTCCTTTTCAGATGAAATCGAGTTACTTGCACAACTCGCTAGAAGATAGAGTGTCTAAGACACATGGCTTCTCATGGTCCCAGTCTTAGCAGATTTTAATGCCACTGACACAATATTCTGAAGAATCGAGTATGTCTCAGTTTTGGTTTTAGTCAGACTTGTCCTTTTTCTTTCCTGTTAAAGGCACTTTACTTGCAACAGCAGATCCTACGGCTGTAACGCCTCCGGCTACAGCAGAAACACTTCCTTTGACTAGACCCACTCCCACGGAAGGCACAGATGTGACCGCTGTTTTGGTGATTTCCAAGCTCTTCCCTCCAATCCAAGCAACGCCCCCAATCGTGGCACCAACAGCTCCCTTTGTGACACTGAAGAGGCCACCAGTCACACGAGAGAGCATGCCAGCCTGCTGCTGCGGGTGGTCTTTGAGTGACCCTAAGGGAACAAACAACAAGCAAATCAATTTCAGCACTAGGATTTAAACATTTTCAAAAAAAGTGTTAGACATGAGTATTTCCTTTTCTAGCCCAACAGCCATTGCACAGTCTATACTTACCTTCCAGGCTGCTTTTCTTGGATGCTCATACAACACCTAGTCCCAAATAACAAACAACAAGGAAACCAAGAAAAGAGCAAGTGGAACCATAGTGGGCAGAGCTAGGGAAGAAACAAACATGAAATAAAGAGGTGAGGGAGTCAGGAGCAGAAGTAACATGCTTGGAGGAGGACAGTGAGTCTAAAAGGCAACAGGAAAGAAAAATCAGCTCTAGATGCACTAGAGACCTCTGTCCAGCCCTGCCAACACACTGACTTTCCACTGCAACACGCCTTAGGAGAAGCAGCAGAACAGGTCTGTCCCCAGCACTCTCACTGCTGACAACTTGCATCCAGAGCACAGATTCCAAGAGTCACATCCCAGCACTCGTCTACCACAAGACGAAAACCAGGGTGAGCAACTTTCCATGCACTGCCAATGTGCTTGTGATAATGCCAGGACTGACCCAGGACTCAGAATTCATTAAAAAACTCTAAAGGTCAGAGTTCCTATGTGCATGCCTGGCATAATTCCAAAACAAAAGATGCCACCTAGATGAGAGAACTTCCTACAAAGTTGACAAAAAGGAAAACAAGGATACAGAATAGTGAAGCCCAAAGGAGTAGAAAATACTGAAAGTCCTTCCAGCTTACGCTAGTCTCCTATTTAAGAAATTGATATAGATAATAGAAAGGGTAATGGAAACTAAAAATATAAATGACAGCCTTGTACTTTAAGCTATGTAATACCCTTGCTGGTTCTTCCTAGGCCAGCAGCTTTCAACATGGACATCTCCAGCAAAAATGCACTGCCAACACAAACCCACAGAGAGCAGAATTTCTATTTACATACAGAAGGCCTTTAAAGCATCACACTCAGAAGGAAGTGCCAATGTCTACAGATTATTCACTAGAGGATTCTTGTGACCAGACTAATAGAACTTGCAACAAATTTGGTCAGAAACTGTTTCACTTCCACTTAGCTGGTTCACTATGATCAGGGTGCAGTAGGCATAAAGTTTCATCCCACTGAATTTTAAGAGCTGATTTCAATGAATCAGAACTGATGTAAGCAAGAAATGATCCATCATAACTAACTTTAAAAATAATAAGAGATTAAAAAAAAAAATTTTTTTGTGTTTTACTTTACATTAGTTCAGGTAGCCAGTCCTTTGACAACATCTACTCTATTTCACAAGTGTAAATACAGAATGTGACAGCGTATAAATAACTTCTGGTCATGGCTGACACATTCAATTTCCATCCTGTTTGTATTGTCCATGAGGTCTAGCAAATGCCCAGAGCTGCAAAGTTTTATTGCCAGTTGATTTCTGTTCTAGGATACACATCCCTGGTCTCTTTTTTCTGAAGAGCACATTTCCAAAGAGTAGCAGACCATGCCTAAATCTATGGAGATTGTCTCAGTCACTTAGACATGGTGCTGATAACACCAAGATTGTGGGCTGATCCCCACATGGGCCCTCCACTAAGAGTTGGGCTCAATGATCCTTGTGGGTGCTTTGCAACTCAGAATATTCTGTGATTTATGGAGCACTTAGAAAATGACACAAGTTCCCTATCCAGGAGTTGGCTCTACCAGGCTATCTTGCAGCCAGCTTCCCGCTGAAAGGAATCCAAGAACAGACAAGACTTTGAATGAACTTAGGTTGCAAAGGTTGGCGCCACTTGCAAGGCAGAAAATACAGCGTTAGAATAGCACTACTCATAAAAAGCAGGAGCACAAAAGCTTCTTCCACACATTCTTTAAAGCCTTTGGGCGCCAAGCTTGTTGAGTGTGATTTGAACAAACTACAGCTATTTCTATCTTTAGGAAAAACTGCAAATTGGTTTTGGAATTGAGCCTTTCCTCTAAGGAGTATTTTGGCAGCCTACTCAAGAGAGATGATCTTGCCAGCATTGAACTGGTATCCTTCCATCCATGGTGTAAGTGTTATCACATATCAGGCCTTGCACAACATTCAAAATGGGGTTGTTTTTCAAGGGTATTCCAATATTTTAACTAAACCCATAAGGCTTGAAGAGTGCATGTGAACCAGAACCAAAAGGAAAAAGCCTCTTCAAGGATGGAGTTTACATTAAGATGAGCTATGCTTCATTCTACTCCCTCTAACTACACCAATTTTCTCCACCTATTTAGACTTCATATTCCAACAACCTGGTTATTGTCATACTGAAAGAAAATAATGTGCAGAAGAAATTAGGTCTTAGCTGCTCACAAATTTGAAATAAAACTTTGGAATAACCAATGATGATCAAATTCTGCTGTTATGCTCTGAATCTGGAAAACCTAGTGAATATTCTAGGAAGACAAAAAATATCCACTTGTTTCACTGCCTTACTCAATGAAAAATCTATTCTAGTTTTCAGACCACTGTCGACTTTCTATACATGATGTTTAACATATATAAAACTTTAAGGCCAAAAAAACCCTAAGAACTAAGCAAACAAAACCCAGCCTTAAAAATTAGACTTGAAGGTAACACATTAAGGTGTAGTTTCCAATCAGGCATTTGCTATCAGAAATACTTCTGGGATCTTAACCCCAAAAGAGCAAGATTTTTTGTCCTCACACCATCCTACTATAACAAGTTCAAGTATAACAGAGCTGAAGAACCACTGTGCCATGAAAATCTACTTCTCCCTTTCCTCTCATCTTCTTCTACTTGTGTTTCCTGCCTAATAGTTGTCAAGAATAGAGTGAGTTATTCCACTTCAACCCTTTCTGCTACAGTTAGTGGATAATACTGTCATTCAGATGAAGTAAATTGTTTGGTTATACAACATAAAAAAAGCTGAGGTGAAAAAAAACCCAGACCAACAAACAGAACTTTAAAGGGCCATTATGAACTGAAGAGCAATGAACCGAGATGAATCATGACTCACCGACCTCCACATCCAACACATTTGGTTTTAAAGCAAGAGCAGACAGAACACAGACAACCTATGTGCCAAGAATGGCTTTTGATCTAGTATGCTTCCAGTCACATTATGCAAACAGGACTCTGCTCAATCCTGCCAGTCCACAGCTTGGAAGAAACTCTGCTCATTTGCAACTTCATTTCCTCTACAGATCTAATAACCAATTTAATATTCAGTTGGTTCAGGAGACCACGATGTCACTTCATTAACAAAGTCAAGTGCATGCTTGTTTTTATGAAACCGTAAGATTGTGAACAGTTAGAACCACAGTTAATTGTATGATGGAGAACAGTCTCCAGAAGCAGTAATGAAGTTCTATATATTTTTAAACACATCTTGTTTAAAAGTCACACGCACTGCAAACACAGCAACGTGTCCAAAAAGTAAGCTGGGCTCTTTCCATCTCACATAATGAATAGAAGAAATAAATACCCATTAGACCAATTCATATCTCTGAAAACTGACCTACAAATTAAGTTCTTCAGTAACTGCCCATCTTCTCTATAATTTATAGGTACAGTTGTTTACTCAGTTATATTCAGTGGCCTTTTTGTAATCAGGATAATGCAGAAGTGAACAATAATCCAGGCCCATCTCATCCCAGGGATGGTTTGTTTACCGTTACATAAAAGAAAGTTAAAGTGTTCAGCTTGCACATCCATTATTTTAAGAGAGAACTGAACTTCTGAATAATTTACTTCATATCATGAAAACTAATACATACCTTCTGGTGGTTCATCATGAAGGTATGATGGGACTTCCTGTTGATTTTTGTCCATTTGATTCATTATTGCCTAAAAAAAGAAATTCACATGTGCTATACATCTTTTCTGGCAAAGCATAAATGCAATCCATTAATCCAAAATTCAAGTAGCTTAAGTTCCACAATGAGAACTTATTTTTCTTTATTAGGTAAGCTAGCAGGTCCTGTCAAACTGCTCATATTTTTATTATTAGACAGTGCTTTTGCATTCTTCAACCAGACTCAGCACTTGAAAAAAAGAAGCTCTCCACCACATCAGCAGTCTTAGTGAGAGCTGCCACACCACACCAAAGTGCATCTCAAACCTAAAAAGCAATCAGGAAGACAACGAGTAGGAAAACAAAACAGCAACTGCTATACAACAGCTTATGTTTAAGTACTGAAAAAGAAAAGCCTGGTGATCATAGAGGTGGTGGCCACCAGAGAAACAATAGCATCATGCCTGTGAGACCTGCTGGTACCTGGAAAGCTGTTTGAAAAAAGCAAGTCCTTGTAGCATAATTTGAACAAATGCCATGAAAACAAGATGGAAGAACAGCAACAGAAACACACGATTTATCTTGTCACAGAACTGCATAAATGGTGTGGTGACAGCAGCAGAACTAGGCTGTTTTAACTCTACACAAACTTTCCAATGAAAACGTTTCAGAAAAGATTTCTTTACATCAGAAGCAGTTTCCTAGAGCAGTTCTAGAGCAGCAGTGCCTGACAGGGGAAGCACAGGAGAAAGCTCAAATCAGCAGCTCTGCTTACAGAATTTTTCCTCTGGAGGGGAAGAAAGTAATAACAAGTCCAGGTTTCCTTCCTGCTTTCCTCCCCCACCAAAGCATGCCTTGATATGAAGTCCTGCCTCCTCCCCTGAATCTTCCTGCTAATCTTGCTTTCCCTCCTGAGCAGGCACCAAGGTCAGAAAAAGGAAAAACAAGTCACATTACACCAGTCAGCATCCTTCTCTTTCTGCCAGTGACCTCTTACTTCTCTTCCCTCTGCACAAATCTTTAAATAATTTAATTTCTTCCAGGAGTCAACAAGCACCACAAAAATAATTCCTGCTTCTCTTGCCGTGCCCAGATCTCTCTGTACCTCCCCTGGGTGAGAAAGCAGTGACTGGAATCTGAAGAAGGAATGCGGAGGCAGAAGCAGGTGGGAAGACTCATCTGGAAAACAAGAGCTAAAACCCTCACAGTATTATTATGAAATTAAAACATCACAGTAAAAACTGGCACCCACATGCTAAATCATAGATCTTTGGATGAGAAGCAAGCCTAAATTGAATATTAAAGAGTCCCCCCAATGAGCACTAAGGGTATCAGTTCAGGGCTCAGAAAACACAGTACCTTTACACAGGAAGCTGAACAGGAAAGCAAGCAAAAATACTACCACTAGGATGGCC
Organism: Dicrurus megarhynchus; assembly: GCA_013399195.1. Lineage (NCBI taxonomy): Eukaryota > Metazoa > Chordata > Aves > Passeriformes > Dicruridae > Dicrurus > Dicrurus megarhynchus. The sequence goes on along the minus strand of VXAD01010763.1, from coordinate 489,287 downwards.
AATTTGATAGAAATGCTGAACAAGTACCACTCAAAAGCCAGAAATGCAAACGTGATAGCTAAGAAATATGAAAGTATCATATGATATCCCAAGTTGAGAGGAAACCACAAGGATCATTGAAGTCCAGCTCCTGGCCCTGCACAGGACAGCCCCAAGAATTACACCATGCACCTGAGAGCATTCTCCAAATACTTTTTGAGGTCTGTCAGGCTGGTGCTGTGACCACTTCCCTGGGGAGCCTCTTCCAGTGCCCAACCACCCTGTGGGGCTTCCTTTTCCTAATATCCACCGTAAACTTCCCCTGACACAGCTTTATGCCATTCCCTTGGGTCCTGTCACTGGTCACCAGAGAGAAGAGATCAGTGTCTGCCCCTCTGCTTCCACTCATGAGCAAGTTGTAGAGTACCAACACAGCAAACTGGAAGACTAAAACACATAAGGGCTAAAAGACAATTTTTAAAAGTACCAATTATAGAACTCCTTGTTATTTTATTTAATCACAAATAAGGGGGAAAAAATATTTAAAAAAAGAACCTGACCAATCACAGGGAGTGACTGAAGGCAATCAGGTTCTGGGAAAGGACCTGATTCAGATACTACGTGACTTCTTTGCATTCATCTGATGCAAGCTGGAAGAAATACAACGTTATCATCCTCACTATGTGAAGTCCCATCTAGGTTTGTTGCTTTTTTCCAACTTGAAATAGTATAAAGCACTGTAAGAAAGAGTAGACAGAAGAAACTGACAGGCCTGACATTATTCAATGAAAATATCTGTATCAAGATGAAGCAACTATGTTCCTAATTAACATGTGGCCATTTCAGTCATGAAGATGATTACTCTATCAGGAATGTGGAAGGAGTTTAACCACTGTCTTAGGGAAAGTCCTAAAGAGAGTAAAAATAAAAGTCAGAACCTAGCAAGTCTCAATTCAAACAAATGAATGGAAAAAGTGATCAAAACAGTTTTAAAGCAGACTCAATGGAGACAAATGAGTAAAGCCAGAGGTAAATTATTTTTTATAAAGAACTACCTCCACCAATTTATTTGCATCTAGACAGCATGTAACTCCTAAAAGAACACCAGATTAAATTCCTTGTTTGAGCTTCCAAAATGTTTCTGCCAACAATTCCACATAAGAGATTCAGAAAAGTTATCTAATCTTAAGAGGACAGAGAAAACACTGCCAGGGATTACCAACAAGTTTAGAGGGGAGCTGGAATAAGTTACCAGTTTTGGACATAGGCAGAACACTAGAAAGTGTCACAAGACTTCACACAAGGTTTAGTATTTTCTGCTATTAAGAAGGTACTGGATACAGCAACCCCAACAGCAGATACAGTCCAGATGAAGCCCCTAGAACCTGTTGTACATGACATAATACCAGTATTTTAATTAAGATAAGACTTGTCCAATAGAAAGAGCTAGAGTAAGACTGGCAGACAAGACAGGTAAGGGAAACTTTCATAAATCTCCACAGTCTAGTTTAGACTGTCAAATTTGGTTTCAGTTCCTGCAAAGCTAAATGAGCAAAGCAATGTATTGGCAGGAGAATTTCACAGCAGAGTTTCTAGTCTAGTTAAAAAGTATATTAGAAAAAAAAAAATAGCAGCACATATAAAATCACAGCACTATATACAAAGAGTGGTTCAGATCAGGCATTCTTTCCCATTACCTTCCCTAGAACTTCAAAGTTACATAATTCTTGACCCCAAGCTTCTCCTTAAAAGTTAGACGGGAACACTACACAATATATATAATTCACATGCAGTGGTTTAACACAATTGCAACAGAAATATTTCACTCACTCACAACTACAAAGACCTCACTGGTCTATCTTCTGCAGCCCAGGCACTGGCAACCAGCTGCTATCAGACCCCAGAATTCAACAGAGAACTACACACGCCTGAGAACAGCAGCTAAGGCAAGTAAGTCACTGTTGGTAGGACTGAATTTGTTCCACACAGAAAGGAGCCTTCAGGGCTTTGCAGACCAGAAAGTTGAAAACTACTGTATGATGGGTGGTTCTACAGATCCTAGAAGCACTCCAGGGATGGTAGGTGGGTGGTTGGACTGGATGATCTTGAAAATCTCTTCCAACCTTGATGATTCTGTGATGCTGCAAGAGATGTGCCCAACCAGCCTCTGGGTTTTACTCACTGTTCTATGATATCAGTGCAAGTGAAAACAGAATCACACCACTGTCAGAAAAGGCTCACAGCCTGACCCAAAACACAGCTTGGCACGTAAGACCTCACAAAGCACAATTCAGGTCCTTTTGTTTTTCTGCAGAAGCTCTCCAGGTAATCACAGAATCAAGACCAAGATACAACAAAGGACTTCTGCAGAAAATTTTCAAATATCTACATTCCAGTCTGTGTTAAGCATCCCCTTGTACCCAATTTAACACGTCAGGAGACTTGAAAGACTCTGAAAAGCGAGCCAAAAATCTTGTGTGCTAAACAAGGTGCAGCATATCTGGTGAACAGGATATGCACAGGAACATGTTTTAAACCTGGCTCCCCTCTAGAGATTTAAGATGAGGATTTCTATTGACTGGAGGTCAAAGGCCTGGAATAACTGCTTGGTGGCAGATTACTTCATCCAGTCTTCAGAGAAAGAGGGCAGGAATATAACTTCTATCTTCTAAAACTGGAGACAGTAAAACAGAGACCACTCACTACATTTTACATAATACCATGAAGGTGAAAGCACTCAATGCCTCCTTTGACTATTAAGATCTATCTAGGTTTGTATGTCCTGCTTTGCATCAAAATCCCCTGGTCATGAGACTGCAGTGTGTCCTAAGGGAGGATCCTGTTCAAGCTTTCTCCTGAAGATGCGTCCCCACAAAGAAGAAGAAAGCAAAATTCATGAGACCCCACAGAGATTACAACTCAGCTAAAATCGAAGGCAGTGACATGGAGATGCAAGTGTAAGACTTTTGTGCAGAGTTAAGTCATTCAGACATGCTATAGGTTAAGTAACTCTGAAAACTTGGAAGCTGCAGATTCAAAGTCCCCACTATGCACTGAATCATTAGTCACAATGATTACCAGTACTGCAGGCATGTGCAACAAGGCAAAGATTTATCAGAAACCTGAACTTTGGAACTCTTCTGATAGGTTTTTCAGAATCTTCTTCAAAGTACAGCAAGACTGGCCAAAGAAAAAGGGAAGAAGAAAGCAAGCAAAGAGATCTTTCTTTGGCATTTTCATCCTGTCATGCCAAATTCACAGACACTTGTGTCACTGCAGAAAAGCCTCCAGCTTCATTTAACATCTTCATTAAATGATGACATGGAATGAGGCAGGATCTCCATGAGGCCCAGCAAAACTCATAGGGACATTCGTGAAGCAGAATCCTATCATATCACTGGCACACTCCAGTTTTGTTCTTCATCTGTGTTTTCTCATGTCAAGAAGTGGAAGCAAAGCCAGCTCTTAAAAGAGATTTCAAACAGGGATAAATGTAAAGTACTTCTTGGGGTTTTTTTCCCCTGTGTGCTCATGAAGATGCTATTCATTCAAGAGATAAGGGGTAACTTCTCATCTTTCTTAACAACACATTAAAATAAATTATAGCCTTCATACAAAAAAAAAATTAAAAAAATAAAAATGGAAGCCACTCAACTGATTTGAAAGAAAACATACTTCCATATTGTCAGAATATGAAATACATAGAAAGCTTAAAAGTTTTACCCTGTTGTAAAAACAAAAAAAAATTGTTTAGAAGAGGATTTTTAATTCAATAACTATTTGTAACATTAGCAGTGTTCTAAGATCCTGAATGAAAGCATCAAGAAGCTCTAGAGGTAATGGCACAGCAATATATACATTCACATCAAAGCTGATTAAAATCAAACTTACTCACCAAATATATTCCTTTGTGAAGATTCCTAGTCAGTTATTTCCACAAAAGTATTCTGCATACACCTATGAGAAAGGCAGAAAGTTAATGAGATTTTATGGAACAGCAACTGTCACATACCTGCCATGGGTGTACGGTGGGAATCAGGAATACAAATCTCCACAGTATGGAAGAAGCACACTTGGGATGGCCTTAAGATACCACATTTTTAGAGATTTATGTCACCAAAACACCAATTCCTTCTGGGCAATGGAGATAATTTTACTTGCTCTGTGTGCTGCCATGAGGATTGCTATGAAGCACAATAATCCATGTTAAGACACGAATGCTTCTTAACGAGCCTGCAGTTCTTGGACAGTAATTTGCGTACAGTTTTAGTCTTCCATTGAGAAGTGGGCTCTAACCATTGCAGACGTGTAACTTCCCAAGTTTCAGCGGATGCTCTTGGTGTCTTTCTGACTTTACAGACAAAAAGCCCTTCTGTCTCAGCACAGCAAACCTGGCCCAAGCAGCAGCCAGTGAAAACTGGCTTGTTTCAATGCCACGACTCAGATATTTGTGGGCAGCAATGAAACGACCCAAGGATGGGGCCAATTTCAGCTGGCAGCTTAATGCTGTTCCAGACGGCAGCAGCAGCCAGTGCTGGAACTATTCACCTGACAGAGCTGCAAACAAACCCATCTCCCTGTCTCATTCCACCACAAAAGAAGTTATCTTCCTTCTGGCTACCAGCTATGCAGTTAGAAAGCCTGACTACAGAGCTGATGGAAAACAAACAACCCTTGCCACATGCACAGCTCCTCTTCCCCTCTTTCAGCAGCTACAGCAGATTTCTGAATGAACCTGATGTATTTCACATACACGGGAAAAAAATATTTTTAGGTATGATAGTTTAAGAAATAAATTTTTGGAAGAGCAACAGTGCTCTACTCTCCAAATTAAACAAGGAAATAAACATGAAGCCAAAAAAGGTAATCCCATCCCATGGCTGCTCTTCAGGTAGCTGCTTCAAGCTGCACAAGCGACCCCTCACTATCAGCTTCGCTGCCCTACTCCTTCGATTAGGGCTTGTAACGTGTCACAGGTAATTGTGCTCAGTGCTCTTAGTTCTCTCAGACACAACCCTCAGAGCACAGCCAACATGGAAATGTGTGTTTCAGTTTGTTACTGCAAGGAGAAAGTTGCCTGAGCCTCTGCAAGAAGTCAGTACTAACAGCGCTAAAGTGAAAAAACAAATCCAGGCATGTAGAAAGCATGTAGCCAAAAATCAAGAGCATGGCTAGTATTTCAATAAGCCTTCTGTTGAAAACGCAGGTTTCAAAATCCAGATTTATATACAAAGCAAGACTGGCTTGGAAGCAAGCATGCCCACTTCAAATGAAAAAAAGACTGCATTTTCAAGTAAAGACCCCAAGAAGTTGATCAGAAGTTTCCAGGTGTGAACCATGCCTTACTTCCAAGCCTACAGAACGCAGACAACTTCCTCCAAAAGAAGTTGCCATAAGCAATGTACATAACAAGCTCACAGTATGCACGATACTGAAAACAGCTGGGAAGGTAATGCAACATATCAGTATTAAAAACCAAACACACACCACGATTAAAAGCAAAAGAGAGGTATAATATCTCCTGCAAAAAAACCCCTTAACTCTGCCCAGGACATTATTACATCATATCTACCGTGGATGGAGAATCCACCATTTCTCCACCACTGTCAAGTAAAACATAGATCAGGGTCCAGAAGAGGCTCTAGGGAACACCTGATGTTGGCAATCAAGTTTTCTTTGACGCAATGATTTACAAGATACAAAATCAAAGGTGGCATGAAACAGAATTCCCCTCTTCTAGTTCTCCAAAACTGGTTCCTAAGAAGCACGTGGTAAATTCCAGTAAGGTGCACAGCACAGCTTCAGAAAGACCATGAAAACTCCATTTTACCAGTCATTTTCTGTCATCCTCCGCCTCATGCTAGCTCAGTTTTCAGGAGAACCTTCCCCATTTCTTCTTACACTTTCCTAATGCCTGAGCTCCAGATCAGTCTCAGACCTCCTTTTCCAGAAGACCCTCAAAGACAAAACCTGACTGTGCCTAACAGCCAGCGATAAAGCAGTTGCTGAACTTCCCTGCCACCTCTGCTAACGAAATAAAGAATCTTTTCCCTAGCATCCACCACCTGTTTGTTGGCTCCTGCCTGACATTTAGACCTGGTCACTTGCTGGACAAGGACCACTTTTCAGTTTCTGCTTTTGCAGTGCTGTCTGTTTCTACGCAGAGGAGGCAACACTAACTTTTCTGACTATTTAGCCACAGTTTAACAGAGAGCTTTAAATGATATGCTGGATAATATTTACTGAGCAGACTTTAAAGTGATGTGCATACAAACCACTATTTACATGCTAAATTAAGCAATCTTGTATGTACCCCTCCAGTTACACAGGGGCATGCTGCCTGAAACAGCACAGTGGACACACTGAAACAAGCTACATGCGCTTGGTATTTATCTTCCTTACGGAGTGACATCCTGATTCAGAGTTCTCATTTTCAGCCCAGTTATGAGCAGAAGGAAGCATTTAATTGCATTCACAGAGGCTGTCTCTGCGGTTCACACAATGACCAGAACCAGGCGTATGGCTAAAATAACTTGCCTTTATTTCCAGGCCACACCACATAAATGCCTGGGCTAGGCGAATGTGGAAAGCTAAGCTGGTCCAAACACTTCACCAAAAAAAAAAACCTCTTCGTATGCTACTCCGTCAACCTGGACTCGAGAGACATGGATGAAACAAAGAGCATGTTACTACAGCAAACATCCGAACACTTCAAAGTTTAAAAATAATAAAACCCGAAACAAAGCTTCTCCTGAGTCGGAGAAATTCACGACGCAGAACAAGACCATCCAGGAGCCAGGCCGAGGCGAGCACGGCTCCCTCCGCTGCCCTCCCTCCCAGGTGGGTGGGGGCCGCTCCTCCACGGGCGCCCGGCCCAGGGAGGGTGGCAGCGGCAGGGCAGAGCAGCCCACCCTGCCCGCGGCCCCGCACCCGAGGAGCCGCCCCACACCGCCCTAGGGCGGCCCAAGCCCCGCAGTCCCCGCCGCGTCCTCCCATCGCAGCTACCTGCGTGCCCGGCGGAGCTGCGGAGCCGGCCCGGCAGC
>VXAD01010763.1:334383-481415 GCA_013399195.1 Dicrurus megarhynchus | reverse complement strand
GGGTAGTGGCAGGGCTGAGGAGAGGAGGGAAGGGGTGCCGGAGCTGCCGTAGCTGACCGAGATGCTTCGGGGTGCAGGAGAGGGGCTGGTGGCGCTCACTTGGGCTGGGGAACGTCTCGGCCGAGAGGTGCTGGAGAAGAGATTGTCCTTTGGGGCACCCTGCCCGTGCTGTTGGCACAACGGGGAGGCTGCAGTGATGCCATAATGATTTTTGCTTTTTCATATACTGCTCTCATATCCCCCTCCATATACACTTTTATGCAGCCTTTATGTATCCTTAGTGCTTTTAACCCACTTACTTGTAATTCCCTAAGTCTGATAACTCGCTTAGACCCGAAGTTCTGTTAAGCCAAGAGACTAAACATCTTGGAAGCTTCGTAGTTAGGGGGTCAGCAAGCCCCAAACCAAGGTCCTCTCTAGAACATGTTCTGTAAACTAAGATAGACCCATGCAGGGGGGGACATTCCTTACGAGGGGGCTTCTCCTGAGCCTCCCATTGGGAAATCTATGATAGATATGCTAATATGCAAGCTCTATAATTGTATAAGCAAACCAGTGTGGGGGGGCTTTTTCCGTGCATTCTCCGGTGTGCACTATCCAACGTGCATTCCGTGTATCGCTCCGGGTGCAGGGGGGGCATTCCTGCGGGGTGCTCCTGCCTGGGCCCAAGGATCCTTAAATAAATACCAAGGTAAAATCCCTTTTCCCCCTCTAACCGTGTTTGGCTTTTATTGTAAGCCCAGGAAAAGGTATCAGCAGAAACTCCCTGCAGCTCAGAGCAGCACACTCCGACAAGGAGCTACACCCAGTCCAGTGCCAGCGGCGTCTTGTGGAGCCACGACGCTAATTCCAAGGATCTGGGTTTATGTTAAGCAATATTTACATTGCACCCTTTATCCCAGCTACTATTTGAGTGAGCTGAGCTTCTCACATGGCACCTGTAGAGAATAAATTCGTGGTAGTCATGGTTTAAGGGCATGGCTTTATAGGTGACTGCAGCAATGGGGATAGCTGGGGAAATACGGGTTTTCTGATGCTCACCCCCTTCTTTGGGACTCCTCCATGTACATCCCGAAGGATCCCTGGGGATGAACAGTGACTTTCAAGTTTGTTAGACAAGGAGATGCTGGGTGGCCAGGGGAGAGAGGAAGGGCACTGGTACCTTGAATTTAGAAACAGAACTGCTCTCAGCAGCACAGGAATACCAAACACCTTATTGAATGCTTCACAAATTTAGAAAAGTTATGTAGACAAAATACCACCTCTGCTTCCTCCTTCATTTGTGCATCAATGTAATCTATCAGAGCAATGCTGCTTGGGCTCAGAGGAGTTTGCTAATAAACAGGGACTTGGCATTTCTGACCTACTGAACTAAAAACATCCATATTCTCTGTTTTGGATCCAAACGGGTGAAAGCATCGATGTGGGAGAATCCAAGTGAAAAACTGAGGGTGGTGTCTGGTAGGGAGCACACCATGGATTCTGTCAGGATATGGGAGACACACAGAGTGCATGAATTAGTCATATTCTTTGGAAATAATACTACACAGACACACAGGAGTTCTACTCTGGGATCTCGATTTCCATCTGGGAGGCTGCGACTCTCTGACCTCAGTGTTTGCAGAGTGTGTTTACTATTTAGTGTTTACCTGCCTGATTCTAATAGACGACACCTGCGACTGTTGACATATTTTTGGTCTTTGAGATAAGGATATTTTCTTAGAGTTGCTATTCATCCCTTGCTCTAAGGCCCAGCTGTACACAGTGCTTTCTATACATGCTTCAAATGCAAGGCCTGAAGCTTCTTGTGGCAGCAGAAAGAGAGTTGCTGCTTGAGTATTTTTTCTGTAATAGAGATAATCACTCATAAACTTTACAGCACGAGGCACCGAAGAATGTTTTGCCTCCTGGTAACTGAAAATGAAAGGCATCACAGAGATTAACATTTCTTCTTTTCAAACACTGAAAGACTTAGAATAGCACCAGACTTGGGTTGGTTAAGTGTTTTGCTGAGCCAACAGAAAGAGCCAACCTCCTTGTAAAGCCACAGCTACAGAGAGAGGAGTCTCACTGACAGGTGTAATGACTGAAATAACTTCAGGCTGACATCTCTGCAGACAACAGAAGAATGAGCAGTGTCCCTGTTACTTTGCTAAACTAACATTGAAGCTGAGGGAAAGGTTTTGGTTGCAGAGGTGTTGTCATCGTGACTATTTTTGGTCTCATTTAATTTTTCATTCATTGAACATTTCCTTTATAAATAAGCTCACAGATGGTCTACTGTTGGTATATTCAGAAAAGACTTCTTAAGTAGTATTGAATCTTTCTGAGAGATAAATAACATGCTTTCACTGGAAATAGCATGTAATTACCTTCTTAACAATTTTAAAATGGAAAAAAGACAACATTCTGTCTTCCACTGTGGAGGAGTGGTTCCTTCATTTAGATTACAGGTTTTTACATTTTGTCTGTGAATGCACTATGATTATAGATGCAGAAAATAATTGAAGTAAGGTCAAAATATATACATTTTGTATTCTATTGTGAGGATTGTGGTTGCTTCTGCTGCAACCTGCAGGGAACTGCAGCCAGAGTCAGAGTTTTACTATGTTGGGTTCAATGTAGACCTAGGAAAGAGCCCTAAAAGAAGTCCTTCTCTCTCAGTGCAGAACTTAATTTAAAATGTGATGAATGTCTCCTGAATTCCTAGGCCTTGCAGTTCCATTTTCTTGTTGTAGGTAGCCGTTGTGAGAAGTCAGAGCTGTGGGGTTTGTGTCTGGTACGTGTCTGGTGAAGTTTACAGGCATGTGACAGACAATAAACTCCAGCTGAACTGTTTGCTCAACAGCAGACCTGAACGGGGAAGGCAACAGGAAAGCTTCTTGAGATGTGCTGTTATATTTGATGCATTTCTAAAGATTCTGAAGTGGAGCAGCCAAGGCCAGAGATGGACCTTAGGGGATGCCATCTCCTGACCTGTATGCCATGAATACCTCCCCATCGCAGATCCATGCCTGTGGTGTAATGGAGAGGGATTAGGCAAAGACTGTACTTTTGCGAATTCCAAATATAAATCTACCTTGGGGCTTAAAATGTGTTCCCTGAGTAGATAACCTAGATTAATAGTGTGCTGGAAGGAAGGAGGGAGGGAGGGAGGCTAGTATCCAACATTTGTTGGTAGTGAGGCTGCTGGCTGATTTACTACTGACGAAACCAGGCAGGGATGAAAGAACAGCATACCCCACTCAAACATATATAATGTCTTCATTGCATATGAAGAGACATGCTTGGTTAAGCGTGATGCCTCACCTGCAGATGCATCTCGTCTCATAGAAAAGGAAACTGACTGTCTGCTAGTTCTGGGTGGCTGTAGCATACAAGGGAAGAAACTTGGAGAAGTGAGTTGGTTGCGCAACATTTTTGGCTGAGGGGCTGGGCAGTAACAGATCAAACGTACTGCTGAAGTACCACAGCAGTGCCAACAAAAAAGCCAGAGTATCCTCCTTCCTTTTTGTTAGAGAGTTATACTAATACAAATTGTGAATAAAAAATAACAGATTTTTAAAATCTTGGGCTGTTAAGTGTTTGGAGGTATCTTTTTTGTTACCTGTGCACACACAAGTTCAAGACATTATCACAATATAATTACATACTAAAAAATATAATTACATACATAAAAAAAAATTATCAAGAAACGTGGTTTTGCAGATTGTAGTCAGCTCATTACTGAGCCATTAAGAAACTGGTTCCAGCAGCAGAACTATTAATGAGCTGGTTTCAAGTAGTGTGTGCTTTGTGATTACTTGGCGTTCTGCCTCAGTTTAATTAAGATTTTAAATTTACGGAGTGCTATTCAACCATGTGTTGCACTAGTGTTTACAAAAGTGAATAGATTTAATTGTCCTCATTTTATAGGTCAGGCCACAGTGTCATTTTGGGGTCAAGGGACAAGACTGAAGCCACCCATCCCCTGAAGCAGTCTGGATCTGTTGCTCAACCTGCAGGGTGGCATTTCTTCCATACAACTGAGAAGATGATTGGGTGGACATTGATAAACCCAGAAGAAAACAATTACAGTAACATTATGTAGTAGAACTGTCGTATCTGGTTTAATGTCTTCACTGAGATTTGCAAAGATCACAGCAAAGCTTCATATCTGTAGAAGCGCAGTGGCCAATTAAAAAATTTACCTTTGACAGGAAAATGATCAAAATAATTGAAGTGGTTTCTCAGAGCCTTAAAGAAAAAAGAAAGATAATCACATAATAAGAAACACTATTGTTCCTTCTATCACACTGTCTTCATATTATCAGCAATTATTTGATGTTCTAATCTTGCCAGCCTTATGAATCTGAGCAGTCATGAATAGCATGAGCAAAGTTTGCTGAAACAAATGAGCCTGGAAAGGTCAGATCCCTGCCTTGAATAAATAGGTACAAATGACAATATTGCTGTTTAATCTCCTAGGTGTGGTTTGCTGCATAGAAGTGCAGCAACTCTTGTGACATTTTGGCTTTTTACTCAATTTTAAATAAAATGTCCTTCTTGCTGTTCCCCAGCTGTGTGCTCTACTTGCTGGTGAGTTTTCATAAGCTTTTCTGCTCTGTTTTACGCAGGTGGAAGGTTGAGTGAGTTATGAGTTGGGTGTGTGTTTACCCACTTTCATAGCGTAACCTCCAAAGAAAACTGTTGGCATGGGAACCTTCCCCAAGAGGTTGACATTTAAAATAACACGCTGTGCTTAGCATGAAGTCACTCCTCAGGTTTATCTCTACCATGCCTCCATTTTTGTTATGAAATAAAACATTAACATTATCGGATTTACAGATCTACACAGCAAGAAGTCCTTCCATGTTTTTGAGGTTAAAAACAAAGCAAAGATAAAACCCAGGCATGTAAAGGCACCGAGCACCTCTTTCCTTGCTTTCCTCTCCCAAGAGGTCTCTGCAGAGCTGAGTGGATGCCTTCCACCAGTTTAATTAGACATTCAGCTTGTTCTTCCCAGTGGAACACATGATGAAACACACAAGCATTTGGAAAATCAGGAGGGACCTCCAGACTTTGTTACAGCTATTTAATTATTGGGTTATAGACAAGCAAAAGCTTTCATGTCCTCTTGGTAGCTTTCAGAGGTGGCGGCATAACAATAAACCACTCCACGATATCTTAAGGTCCGTTAAATGGTCTGATCACTGCCAGCTCCTAATCAGAAGAGCCAACAGTTTGCCACTGTCTCTCAGATTGTGCATATCACCATAGTGACATACCAGAGACTCTTTTTGCTGTTACTGTGTTTATTCCTACAAATGAAAAGACAAATACGAAACAGAGAATTGTAAAATAGGTGTAGGAACACTCACAAGAAGTACCTTCACGGCTATTTTGAACTACAAGTCACCTACTTCAAATAAAAAGTGAGATCCTGTTGACACTGCTAAGGAGTGAATACTTGATGACAAAGCTTTCTAATGCTGTGCCTGATCTCTCCCTGACCACTCCATACCGACAGTTGGCATATTGAGTGCATGAAAGGAACATTCAAAAGTAAAGGAAGAAAAGATTTCATAAACCCTGGACTCAAGCCCCTGAACTTTGTCAAAAACAACCCCATACACAACTAGATCTAAATTCTGCGCAATGGTTTAGAACTCTTCTTCTCTATGTGGAGTATAGTTTTCTTCCTTCTCCCGATTTTTCAAATCAAACCCTCTAATTCCTTTAATTCTTTTCTCTCTTCAAGAAAAGAATAAAAATAATAACAGTGATGATGATTAATTACTTACATTTCGAAGCACTGACTCACTCCTGTGATGCAGTTAACAGTCTGTAGAGGACACAGAACACCTTTTTTTGGGGGGGGAAAGAATTAATGGGATTGACGTCCTTGTTTAGTACAACTCTCTGTTGAGCTCCCTGTGGAGCAGGGAGAGGCTGGGTGTCAGAGGTGGTGTGTGGTCAGCCTGAACTCCAGCAGTGGGAGCTGCAGCTTTGCCAGCTCCTGCCATGGGTGATTTGGAAATTCTTGCTGTGCTATGAGGACGAGGAGTGGGAGGGACAAAACATGGCTGTGGGTTTGGGGTTACAAGGACTTACAGAGTTTTTATCTTCCGTGCAGTGCACTCAGTGACTTTGCAGTTCTGCAATCCTTTTCCCTTCATTAGTCATATCCCTTTGTTAATCCCTCATTAACCTCTTCCCATCATTAGCTACACTGTTGGCTCTGACCCTGTTTTAGAGTTCAGGCACTAAATAATGACAGGCTTCTCAGCTTGCTTGGCTCTGGGTCATTTCTAACAACATGAAGTGCCTAGAGCAAAAAAGAAAGAAAGAAAAAACCTCTTTCTAAGAAGAACTGTGGAATGGGGAAAGCCTCACAAGAATGGATCATCCTTGGAAAAAATATAGTGTATCATATCCACTGTGCATTATGGGGACTATGATGGAGGTGGTGCCCTTTCTTCCTGCATAGTCCCAAGACAGTTATTGAACATGTAGAAAGGAATATTCTGACTACTTTTTGATTTTGAAATGACAATATGATAATTCTGGTTATAAACTACAACCACACTCTCTAAATTCACCCAAGCATTTCTAGGCAAAACCACCCAAACCAGTCTCATTTCTATACAGATTAAATTACACACCCTGGTCACACACCTTCCTCTTTGGGAAGGTTCCCATGCCAACTGTTCCATCCATGCTGACATCTTGCAGTGTCTGGAGTAATGCTATGGAGAGAGAGAATGAGTTGCCTGTAAATCTTAACAGCTCAGACAACAGAAAGCATGCAAGGGCTAGCTAAACCCATTTGATGTTTGGTATTTTTCAGGTCCTGTGAGTTTGGAGGTCTGTGTCAAATTTGGAAAGGTTGTGCCTTGCACTGCTGCAATAAAAGGCACAAACCCAGAGCAATGAAATCCCCTGGGCTAAACCTGGCTTTGCTGGCAGAACCCTTTCCATGCAGCACTGCATGTGAGACAATGGCCTAATGGATATAAACTTACATAAGGATTAGTACATCTAAACATGATATTCAGCAAAACTGCAAGCAGAGATACCTTTTATTCCTAAGTAACTAAGCCCTGATGACATGAAACATTAAACAAACCTAATGCTGAAGCACAGAGATACCCATTAAAGGAGGGTTTATATGATCTCAATTTAATTCTTCTATTGACATGAGTTGAGACATGGAATAACGTGAGTGGCTCATGCCAATGTGAAAAATGAGATCTGACCCTCCACATCCATCTTCAAGGTAGATAGAGGGTCATATTCTTTAGTGCCAGCAGATGGCATCCATACACTTCGGGATCCCTGCTCCACACTTCCTATTGCAGCAACGCAGCATTTTCCTTTCATTGAAGGAGCCCGAGTCCCTCACATGAGAATATCTCCCAAACTGGTAAAGAACTTTGTTTTTACAAGGGTCGGAGTATTTCCTGTACATTGTCCAACCTGGCAAGTTACTGGACTTTGAGGATTAGATCTGTTATCTCAGAGGTTAAAATTGAAGTTAGATCTCACAGAAATTAACTACTACATACAATCTGTCATTTGCAAGACACTTTGATGGAAGTTGGGAGGTTTTCATGCAGCTGCTCTTTCTTGCTCTTTTATATGAACTTTTCAAAGCTATTTCATTATTCTGAGTTCTTTGGATTAAGAAGAGTATAGAGATCATCTAGAAACCCAAAGATTTTACAAGCTAAATAATTGCATAATTTATCGAGCATTGCCATGGGCAGTTTGCTTGGAGGAAAACAGCACAAAGGTGCTTTTGAAGTAGTTTTTCAAGAGTGAACGTGAGACCAGAAAAGATACCGTTGTGTTCCTAGTTTTTCAAGATTGACAGAAAACAGTAGGAAATAGCTGAGGTTTGACTGGTCAGCTCATTTCCACTTGCATAGCAATGAATCTCAACAAGAGGAATTAAATATTAAAGCAATTTTGACATGACAAGGACTGCTGATAACATACTAGAAAGCAAAATGATTGATGGGTCTCATAGAAACCAACCAGACAGATTCCAAAGGACAAACTGAGTATTAGAAACACTCGTAAATATAATATGAGCATACAGTATTTCTGCCCTCTGTATATCTTCAAAAGAACACAGTCATGAGGGGAGACCTAAATTATTCCTAACCTTTTTGGGAGTGAAGATTTCATTAACTTTAGGGAGTTCTAGATTAGACTGTACGTGAGCACAACTCACAAAGTCAAATGCCAGACTGGAAGAAGAGAAAAGCTGCCTCAAACTTGCTGAATATGTGTCTTGGTAAACCCGATGTTACTGTGAAAGCTCTGAGTGGAAAACCTGTGATGGAACGGAAAGTGAACAGTGCAATACTTGTGTATAGAGCTAGATGGCTGCAATGGCACACTAAGAACGTCCAGATTTGCTAATTGATTGCGGATGTACTTTTGTTTTGTATTTTGCTTCATGTAAAACAATCTTTTCTGTCTTCATTTTCTTGACATTTTTATTATGTACAAACTCCATCTACTTTTGTCGTCTGTTTCTTCTAAATAAAGTTAATCAGCTTTAAGATTTGCATCAAGTGGCTTTGAGTAATGACAATTTTAAGTCAAGACTATTTAATTTTTAAGTAAAATGTTCAGCCTATATTTTTTCTACATAGCTGCTTCTTTAACTACAAGGAACAGAGAGAAGTTGAAAAAAAAACCAAGGTAACTACACATATTTAGAGAAATATCTTTTTTAGAAGGAATTTTCTGGCAGGCAACCTGTTTTTACCATCATTTTATAACCCTGCAGAATATTATCTCTCAGGAACTCTCTTATTACCTTAGGCAGTAAATTGGCACAAAAGAAACTTAACAAAAAGATGAGCGAAGTGTTGGCGTGTGTGGGAGGGGGAATACATCTTTGTAGCTTACACAGGCATTTCAGAAATTTTTTGGGGGAAGGGGGGTGTTCTGTGTTTAAAAGATTAAAGTTTGCAATCTGCACTAGAGGAGAGTTCTTGCTAAAGTCTGTATACCAAAGCTGGCTGTGAATTGAAGAACTGTTGTAATTAGATTACTGTAAATACAATAAGAAACTCACTCCTGGTGGTCTGGGGAGGAGTGTCATAGGGCACTGGAGAATTGTGTTGGCAGGATTTGGGACAGTTTGACTGAAAGCAGAGAATACAATCTCAAAATCCTTTTAATCTTCCCCCCACCTCCCCAGTTCCTCGGGGATTTGTTTGTCATTAAGTAACAGTCAAAAGATTAAGGAAGTATAAAATGACATTAAAGCTCACGAGTACTTCTATAAAATTATCAGTGCTAGTGTAGTCTTCAGCAGGGTTTGCTTCTGCCAAGACCGTCTAGAGCCAGGCAAAATGGAAAGAAAAGAGGCGGGCAGGCACAAAAGCAAACGCCGCGAACGTGGGCTGCAGCGCCCGTTGTGTGCCTGCGCCGCGAGCGCGGGGCCTCGCGGAGCTGTTGCTATGTGTCTGGGCTCAACAAGCTTAAACTTTGCATGGCCCATGCTAAACTAATTTGAGTCAATTTGTCTACATCATTTCAACAATCGTCCTGTGCGTTTTGAATCGTACATACAACACTGCATGATAAAGGCCCACCGAGCAGATGCCGACCGCTCATTCTGCCGTGGTCTGGCTGTTGCTAGTTCTTCACCATGGTTTCTCCATATCCTAGTGACAATGTTAGTTTTTCCATGTTGAGGTTAAGTCTGTGCCTGGCTAGTTAAGACTTTTCTTTACAGAGGACAGCTCCTATAACAACTGCCAGCTCTAAGCATGACCTTTAAAAATGAAATGAGGGAGTGTTAACTGGAGGGTTTTTTTTTTCTTTAATCTCCCAGGGGAGTTCAAAGGAATACAAGGAGATTTTGCAAGCAAAGTTTTAAGCCTGAACAAGAAAGAGACACCAGTATCAGAAGATGTTATCATAGGAAAGCTGATCTAACCTGCTTACAATTAAATAGTTTCCATGTAATGGGTTTTGACTCACTTCTAATGTGTACTTTGCAAGACAGTTTTATTTTTGAAATTGAAATCAAACAAGAATAAAGAATTAAAGCAGCTCCAGTCTGTGCCTAGGTAATGTAACAGGACTGATCTGCAGCCCGTGCAAATCAGGATAGCTGCAGAGGGAATTAGCTGCATGATCCCATTTTCTACCAGCTAAGGATTTAGTCTTTGAGAGCATCATGTTTGGAAAACTCCAGTATTTCATGAGTAAAAGAGCAAGAAGGAGCAGTAAAAAATATACCACATTCTCATGTGTGATAAATCCCTGCAAGAAGCATTAAAGTCCACATGTTCTGCAGGGAGACAAAGCCTATAATTAAGGTTTTTATTATTCTTTGATTGGCTTGATAGTTTCTCTGCAAACCTCTGCTGAAAAAGGATTACCTGGTGAGTCTTGCCAGTTTGAGCCCTGGATAACTCCAGGGACAGGGTGGTTATTTTTCTCTCTCTCTAGTAAACTATTGAGGATTTTTTGCTGCACCCACTAAATGTGACAGCCATTTTCCTATAGCAAACTTTGACATAATTTTCAGTTTTGACTGTGTTTCCAAAACGACATAGCTCTGCCCAAATTGTCAAAATCTTAGTTGGGATTAAACTTTACTGTTCTTTTTCGTTTCCTTTTTTTTTTTCTTTCCCCTTAAGATATTTAGGGTAGCCTCTCTGAGTTAACCAAAATTTTATTCTGATGAAAAAGAAACAAGGATATATCGTCTAAGGAGTCACTTTTTCCCTATCATGGAAAAATGACAGTGAAAAATCTTTCAGCGAGGTCTGTGTTTTGGGAAATATTTTAATGCAGAGGCTTTTCTTTTTTTTAGTGTTTGCTCTCCAGATGATAAAACCAGAGAGATGGGAAACATGGACAGCTCTAAAAAAGAGCTCAGTGGCTCTTTTTAAAATGCACATCCTCCAGGCGTGCGCTCATCGCATTCTGATTTGAATTTTAGGGCTCAAAATAAAGTTCAGTACTTTATTCAAATTCAAATGAACTGTGCTATGCTCTGGCAGCCTCTAAGGATGTGGCAGGCCTGCAACACCTCAGAAAGTGGAGGGGGCAGCAGGAGCTTGCAGACTAAATCCTGGCTGCCCCAGGACAAAGATATTCTAAAATCTCTCTTTTCAGGTGAGCTGAGCAGAGAAAAGGTGCACATGAAGATCTGAGATGCTCCTTCCTGCAGTGCTACAGCTAATAAAGATGCAGCAGAGAGCTACATTTTAAGAAAGCTGGGTCTGAGTTTGAGCTTCCTGCTGATGGTGGTGCTGCAGGAGTGTTACAGCATTATGGTAGTTCCTGAATTTTGGGAGGGGGATGGACACACTGGATATAGATGCTGAGCTCCCCTACAAGATCCCAGGGAACAAAGCGTCTGCCACTGTTCATGGAGTCAGTCACTCGAATAAAAATGAGCTGAGATCAGAAAGGTTTACCAACAGACTTTGAAAGACAGTATCAGGAACAAATCTGAATCGAAACAACATGGGTTTGTAAGAGAAATGTGGGAGATGGTGAGTGCCTGAAGTTAAAAAAGGAGGTGTGTACTGCAATAACTGTTGTACACCTCAGCCCAAAGGGCCACCTCTGGCCTGAGCCTTGGCTCCAGTTGTAAATCACAAATCTGCTTCCATTTTTTCAAAGGGATAACTGAAGTGAGAAATGTTAAACCCCACCCTCTCCTGGGCATAGGTGCCATGACAGGTACAGCTGCTCCCATGGTAGAGCAGTATCTCCCATCCTCATAAGGCCACTTTTGTTCCCGTGTGTACAATGCACAGGAAGCCTCCACCCAGACCAGTGTTTTTCTAAAACAGATCCTTTTCTCTCAAAGTATTACTTAATAAACAATATGCTTCTCAGTAAGCACTCCCTTTCAGACCACTGATATTCCTGGTGTCAGTAAAAGTGTTCATGTGAGTATATAGAAAAATCATCTGGACATCCCTTTCCTCCAAGAACTACCTGGGCACAATTTTTACCCTATTTAAAATGCTCTTTCACCCAGCTTGGTTTCCCAGACAGTCTACAACAGAGAGGAAAGCAAAAGCAGATTCACATAGGTGGAGTTAGCTATTAATTATCAACCTACAAATTATGCAACATCCATAAACCTTGTCAAGGGAAAGGTGCCTGGTCTTAGCGCTGTGCTGGGAGCTGCAGGACCCGACTTGTTCTGTCCCTGGCTTACCCCTCCTGACCTGGGAACAGTCACAAATGTCAGGACAGAAAAGGCAAAAATTTGCCAGATATTTCTCTGCAATGGAAGAGATCCCCATGGGGAGCCATGGGCCGCCCAAGCCGGTCTCAAACAGCGCTTTGTTCCAGGGGGAGCAGCCCTGTGAGAGTGCCAGGGCAGCGCTGGCCTTGCTCTCTGCTCTGAGCATCAGCCGCTTCAGCAGGCTGGGAATACAAAATATGACAGGGAACTTCCATCCCACCAGCACAGATCTCAGCAGAGCCCTCTCTGTAGCCCAGCAAGGCTTAGCTTTGTGCTGCTAGTGAGTTCTAAGTGCTTTTTTGCCAATGTCACAGCCAGCTTGCTGCAGGCCAGGCTGCCACTCAGAGGTCACAGGGAGAAGGGGACATGGGGACAGCCCTAAGCCTCCAAACCACGGCTGACGTTACCCCAGGGCTGATGTTGAAGTGTCCAGTGAGGGAGCACTCCTGGCTGAGAGAAGGTTATCCATCCATTGGGCATCTCAGCTGCCCACCATGCGAAGCAGGGGCAGGAGCCTCCTAGGAGCTCCTGGTGCAGGTCCTCATGGGAGAGGAGGTCCAGTGCCAAAAGAAAATGGACATCAGCCCTTGGACCGCAGTGCTTTGGAGGTATTACAGTCACAGGAGCAAGTGGAGCTGGTTCTGCCAAAAAGTGAAAATGTGATGAGCACCTATGAAAAAGGAATTTGTTATCACAGGATATTGCTCTTCTAAATGATAATGACTGCTCTGAAACTCTCACAGAATATTGTTGTTATCATCAGATATGTCCTTACCCTACCTCATACCTTCAGTATGACTCCCCACGATGAGAAACACTTGTCACATAAGCAGTACCCCTGTCTCCACAGGCACAACCGTGAGGAATAGATGCTGCTCTTCCAGGTAAACTGAGTTACCAGAATTTGGTTTTATAGACCAACAACTTAACCTGTTATTGCCATTCCCTTTTTGTCATACAATGAGCATAAAGCCGTGCAGTTTTGCACAATAAGGCTAGAGTGCTAAGATTTTTAGTGTTTCCTAAGTTGCCTGGGCCAAATATTATACTGCACTTTATCTGGGGAGCAAAGCACTCCTAACTTTTCCCAGGACTTGCAGAAGAACCCTCTTGCATTGAAAATCCCCAACTAACCAAAGAATCACTTTTGCAGTTACTGGCAGCCAAAGCTGAGAAACCAAATAAGGTGGGAGACTCCAGCAAAAGCTCTGTGTTTACTGCTGAGGGAAATGAGGCAAGACAGGGGGAGGATGACGGTGCTTTGAGGATGCTGAAAGGGAAAGGAACAGTATTTTGTCCCCAAAAGGCCAAACCCAGAGGTTTCTGTTGGCCACTGCCTTGTCCTGTCCCACAGTTAAAGTCAGTTTACAGAGAAAAGGCATTTGTGAAATTTGAAATAACCCTTGGCTCCCTATGCTCTCTATCTCTTGCTCTCTATGCTAAGTTTTGGCAGGGTGTGATGCTATTCCCAAGTGCTGGCCAGAGCATGCCCAGCACACTGCAGTAAATGTGTTCTCTGTGCTGCACGCTGAGCACCAACACTGGTCTTATTTAGACACACAGCCCCTCATATCTGAGCCGTGTAAACTGCTGCTAACAGTTCCTTTTCTTTCTTTGTTCAAGAAAACAATGGTCTTTGGAAATTTATTTTAATGCCACCAAGACAAAATTGTTATTTAATTTACAAATTAATATTTCTCCCTTCCAGATCCCCTTTAGCTCTGCATGTATGTTACTTAATAGCTTATCTATATGCCTGTCAAATTCTTACTCCTCTGAAAGAATACAAGAAGGGACCCTTTTCTTGTACAGAAAGGAGAGGGAAAGGTGGATATGGCTCCTCTCTTCGTTCCCATCTTGCAGACAAAGGACAGACTTTTGGTTTGCCCAAATGGACCTGTTTGCCAGCTTTTTAGGTCACAAGACAGCAAATTAGGAGCTGCTTCTGGGAAGACCTCTGTGATAAAGAATGCAACACATGAAAACCCTGCTAATGGAATAAATTATAAAGATACAACTTAAAGTTTTATTTACCTTAAAAGTTTTCTGCTTGGACTTCTCCATGCCATCTTTTGTGGCAGCACCAGCATCGGGGAGCTTTGCTTTCCAAAGGGCCAACCCTCCACCCCACAGCCGAGGTGGGAGCCCAGCCTGCAGCAAGGTGAGCCTGCTCTCACCTGGCCTCCATGGCCTTTGAGATGGCTCCTGAGGATGAAGGCAGGCAGGAGGGGATGGCTGTGCTGAGCCAGCTGAATAAGTTCTCTGCCTGTCTGGAGGGGATAAAACCCCAAAGGTTATTAGGGAATTAATAAGCTGAATAGAAAGGATGGGCAACCCAGCTCAGCTGGGTGAGACCTTGTTGCTTTGGATATGGAGCCTGCATGACTGTGGGAGCTTCTTAGTGATGGGTCAGGACACCTTGCATCTTCCCTGTCTTTACAAGAATTACCTGTGGGGCTGAGGGCAGTGGAAAGCAGCAGCTGAGCTGCTCTGCAGGTGTTTCAGGCCTTGACAGGGTGAAAAGGTGTCTAGGGGAGACCAACGAGCAGCACTGGGGGAGCTGTGGGTACAGACAGCACTTTAACCACTGAACTGCAGAGTTTTCCTTATCCTTTCTCTTTCACCTCTCCAGCTTCTCTTCAGTCTCAGGCTAACTCCTGGATTCATTCAGCCCCATTCCTCAGATCTACAGAAAGCATTTTCCAAGGCTTCTGCCATTTTACTTTGCAATTTTAAAAATGGCCTTCTGAATAAATGAAACAATGAAATAGTACTAGAGGCTATACAGTAGGACCTACCATGTCAAATTATAAATAAATTGAAAACATTTAATTCTGAGGACAAACACCCCCATCACACACACACACCCCCTTCACCCTGCAAAAGGCAGCATTAGAAACATTCTTGTATTTAGGTAAAAATGTGAGGCCTAAGCAGTTAAAAGGCAATGTGCTCTAAAGCTTCCCTAATCTATTTTCCTCCAATTCTTTCCACCTCTAAGAAGCTTGTGGAGTTAGTTGTCGATTAACATTCAGGAAGATTGTACTCTGTCTCCAGTTCATTGCTCTCTTGTTGGCTTATTGTTATTCAGAGCCCATTTATTGTAGATGAGCCATTCATTTTCCCCTAATTGGATGGGATTGGATTTCACTTTCATTGTTGGATGCATTGAAAACCCTGGAGGGGCTACAGGGATCAGACCAGGGCTGGGGAGATTTAACTTAGCACAAAGTTTAGGTTGCAGCCGAAAGAAGCTAATTTTTTTTTTTTTTTTTAATTTTGGGGTTTTTTACATGCAAATGCCTCATGGCTAGATTTGCAAGGTCTCCCCTGTGACCCCAAACATCTTATTGCATAACATACTTTTGGTATTTTTATAGAGTTCCTCACCAAAGCATTCATGACACAGGGATTGTTAGGAAGATTTCTGAGCATCAGAGACCCAAGCAAGGGCTTTGCACCAATGTCCCTCCTGTCGGGATCCAACTGGCTGATTCCTTCAAATGTTTGGATTAAATCCTTTCACAGTTCTGGGATCCTGCACTGTAACATCCTCCCTTGACAATCTGCTCAGATTCCTTTGGGGCAGTACAAGGGTCTGCAAGCAGATGGTATTTCAGAGCTGCATCCTGCAGTTACTCACACCACAAATCGCTCCTGCAGCTGCTCTGTCTCCATCTAAAGGCAAGCTGAGGGTGGAAGAGCCTGCCTGGTGCTGATCCACAGCCTGGCTTGGTGGCAGAGACACAAGTCTGGACCAAATCCCTCTTAGCCATCTCATAACTCACTCTGAAGGGTTGGCGGCAGAGCTAAAAATACACCTGGGCACCCACGTGTGTGTGTGTATGTGTGTGTGTGTTTCTCATTGTGGTGTGTGTGGGAGCTCCTTTCCCAGTTGGAAGCACAGAGTGGCCGTGGTCAGTGTGGGCAAGGGTGGCACAGTCACTCTGGGCTCCTTGACTGCAGCATCTCACACCTCACCAGGCAGCTCAGGGGCTGCAGCGGGGCAGAACAGCCCTCCTGTCTCAGGATCTAACTACCAGAGTTAGAGGCGGTATTAAAATTAAACTCGAGGATTTGATCGAAAAACAGGTCTGTGATCTGCTGCAGGTTGTTCTGGAGTCAGTGTAGAGATGGGAAGCCCTGGAGGATGAGTGATGCCTCCCAAGACAGGTCTCCCAGGTGGGCTGACCTGCTTTCTAGAGCAAAGAAGCCAGGAGACACCTGCCTTAGGCGCAGCCCTGAGCTCTTAGCACATCCCCCAGAAGTCCTCTGAGCATCCCTAAACTCACCTCTAAACATCATCTGGCAAGGTAAAGCCAGAGGCTGTCTTTGTGGGAGAGAAGAGAGAGGGAGAAGAGAAGGAGCAGGGAGGAAGAGCAAAACTGCTGGGGTGCATGGGAAGGGTTAACATCTGGCCTCCTGCAGATGTTTGTCTGATGGGGACCCGGGGGCTGGCTGAGCTGGGGTATTTGCATGGGAAATTCTGCAGCAAACTGCAAGCGTGTGCTGGAGCCCTTCCCTTGGAGGGGGCCTGTTTTGCACCTCTTTTCTTCTAAGGCACAGATTTTCATTAAACGTGGGATTGATGTATCTCTGACACCCTCACTGTGCTGACAGATGCATTTCAAGCTGGCCAGCAGGTTTAAAACCACCAGAAGGCACACAGGGAAAGGATGGAAGCACACAAGGGCCTCCACACAGTGCTGCTGTTATTAGAAGGATGAAACAATTACTGAAGAAACTGTTGAAAAAGACCCTCTGTTCCTGCACACAAGATCCAGCAAAACCCATTTCCTACAAATCTGTGCCCAGATCCTGGTATAAGAAGGTACCAGCTTCATTCCAAACCCTTTTTCCCATTTTATGAAGGCAAAGGGCACACTTGAACCCTTCCCTCCCCTGTCCCTGCCTCCTTTATTTAAATTTTAGGTGACTTGACACCTCTGAGAAACCCAAGTGCAGTGGAAGGAGACCAGCAGAGAGCAGCAGAGCCTGGAGGGAAGCAGAGGCACCCACACACAACGTGGGTTGAAAATAAGAGAACTAACACCAGCCCCAAAGGTCAGGCACTGGCTGAGACAGTGTATTGACAACCTTAACCCCTAAAACTGACAGACCCAGAAATGAGGACAACATCCAGAGGTGCCTTGATTTATAAATAAATATTAAAAACAAAAGGTAAAGTTTCACCTGCTGCTGGCTGAGATTTTTTTTGTTTAGAAGGACTGTGGGAGACACCATACCTGAAAGGCTTTAACATGAAAACCTGCATTAGAAGTAGCTGGTCCAAAGCACAGACATTTTGAGGGTCTCCAGACCCCTCACAGCACATGGAACACCCACGGTAGCAGCAGGCAGGGCTGCCTGGGTTGACCAACCAAAGCAAGTTGACCAACCAAAGAGCTTCAGATGACAGCAGAGCTCACCAGAGCTCAGACTCTGTCACTTCAATGCCCAATTATGAAAAACTATTTTGAGCATTTTTCAGCTCCATTAAATAAACGAAAGTTTTACATACCTTCTTCCTACAGAGATATTTGGTGGTTGTCAACCTCTGGCTCTTGGTGGTTCTTGGGGTCTCCAGGCCCCTATTAAACAGTCTGCAAATGATAATTAAACAAAGCAACTCTGTGAGCTCAACAGCCACTATCCCAGGCTTGTATCTCCGCTGGAAAATTGTGCTGGCCTACAAAGAAAAAGTTACCAAAACCATCTGCTCTGGCTCCCACACAGCCTCCTCTCAGCCTTCCCCAGAGCGTGCTGAGCAGCACCTTCATAAATCATCACCCTGGGTTTTCCAGGCCTGTGCAGGTCCGTGGGTTGTGGGCAGGGAGCTGGCCACAGCCATGGTCTCTCCAGCACTGTATGGAGGGCTCAGCTCCCTGTGGCAAGCGGCACTTTCACACGCTCCCTGTGCAGGGACTACGCAGCCTCTGTGTGACTCGTTGGCTTCGACCATCACACACCAGCTCTGTGACATCTCCAGCCCCATCAGCTTGTTTCCCAAATCACGGGGACGTGGGACACTGAGTCCCCCAGGGCCACAGGTCTTCTAGAATCCTGTTGGAAGTTTTCCTTTGGAGAATGTTCTCCAACAGCAGCTCCAGCTCGGGTACTGCTGAGTTACTTCACAGCTGCACTACATGTGCCACACCAACTTTAGCATTACTTCTTCTCATAACATGACCTCTTAGTCCAGCAGGGCTCATGTGTTCCCACCTTCAGCCCAGCTGCAGGGGAACCTTTGCCTGTGGAATCACCCCAACCCACACCAGTGGACACATCAGCTGTATCACACACTCAGCATTCAGGTATTTTTCTCTTCTTTTTCTCAGTTTTTTCCCAGCTGTCAACTGCAAAGGGGCAGTGGGTCTCACGCAGTGAGTCACTGTCACAGGCAAGGAGGTTTGCTTCCCTAAGTCAGTCCCAGTTGTGGGTAGGGCAATCTCTTAACTCTTCTGTCCTTGGGCACAGCTACCTTTCAGTTTTCCCTCTTGCACATCAGCCATACCAAATTCTACTCTTCTCTGGAGAGAACCAAAGCCAAACTGTTCATCCCACAAACACAGAATCACCGGGAGGTATTGACCTCTATTGGTGCAAGAGCTTTACCAAGTGAAATCTAGCAAGAATAGTAAAAATTATGGCCTTTTAAAACTCTTTCAAACAATTACAGAAGGAAATGAGAACTCTCTATGCCGTTTTAATGTCCTGCTGCTTTAGTAAAAATTTGACATGACTGTTTCATTTCATTTCAGGATTTTTTTCAATTTCTTGATTTTGCCTTGTCTTCTGTTACTTATTTTTTCCTTCCTCCCATTTTTACAGAATTTGCAGAGGTTAAAGGGAATACATACACGCATGCAAAAATTGAGAAACTGAGAAAACAGATAACTTTTTTTTCCATTTGACTACCTTTTCCAGATGTTCTTGAATGGGAACAACACACCAGGAAAAATAAGGTCTTGAATGAAAAATAAATCTAAAAAGTGGTGAGAGTAAAGAATGACAAAAGTGGGAAAGTAAAAGAAAAGAGCAGACAGCTCCTCAGAGCAGGACATCCCACCCCAGACCGCATCTCCTCCCACTGCAGAAGCAGAGGCTATTTGCAGGCTCACCAGCTCTCCTGGCCTTGCCTGCTGCCAAGGGTTTATTTCCCAGGAAGCCTTTTTCCAGGCCCAGAACAGGCAGTGGGAGTGCCAGGACCCTGGTTCTCAGCAGGTGAATACAGCAGCTCTGGTGGCACCGGTGCAGCCAGCCCATACTCTCAGGATACCTCTGGGAAACACAACCCACACTTACAGAGGCGTTTTGCCTTAGCCTGGGAAAAACTGTCCTCACCTTCCATAATTGTCCAAGAAATGACAATGAACCAATGGCTCCCTGCCACTTGTTATTTTATTAGGAGTTTGCTTCCATGCAAACCAGCTGCCTCATGACCTGGAGAATGAACACTGCCTGATTCTTGCAGGTTTGCACCCAATATTGCCATTTCCTCACTGCATTAATTCCAGCTGCCCATCCCTGCACCCCTCCCAGCCCTGCTGTTGCTCTCTCCGTGCCTCAGGAGCAGCCCCAAGCCCTGAGTCTCAGTGGCAGGGCAGGAGCCATGGGGACAAGCCCAGCCTGGCTCCCCAGGAAGGGACAGCCACCATCGCCCCACTGCCCTTGTGTCCCACTCTTACTGCTTTGATATGAATCACTCCAGCTCCCCTTTTCCCTCCCTGGGCACAAAGCTGCCCGCTGCCCCAAAGGCGGCGGCGAGTAAAAGTTGTTGCATCTCCATTAAACTGTACGCGCTCCGCCCGCCAGCCGCAGTACACTTCAGATAATTCCTTGATGCCATATATTTTCCAGGATAGGCTTTTGTTTTCTTTCTTGGCTGCTCACCCTCTTTCTGTGGTCAGTTTTGCTCATTTCTCTTGTAAGCTGTCTAGAGGCAGAGAAAAGGCTTTCAGTTTTAAGCAGTTTCCTTTTCAGTTCCCCTTTATTGAATTCCAACCTCCATTTTTTTTTTTTTTAAGCATAGGGACATCATTTATCTTGGACTTTAAGTTGCAGGGGCCTTCAAGGGGCTTCTTTTTTTCTTTCCCAGCTGCATTTGTTGACACACAGTCAATCTGTTTTTTGCCTTCGTTCCCCCTCTTCCCCCCAGCAGGCCATAAAGTATCGACAGCTGTGCCCTTTATTAGCATAGCCATTTTAAGCACAACAAGGGGGAAGAGACTAAATATATTACAGCCATTACCTCTGTCAAAAAGTGACAATTTTAAAACATTTTAGCTTTTCACTGGGGAAGCCGGCAGCACAAAAGCAAGTGCTATAATTTTATTGTAAATGCTTTTTAAATATGGGTCACTTGGCCATAATCAATAGAAAGGATGGAAAAGTTCAAAGCTTGAGAACAGCTCAGGCAGATAGCAGAATTTTTTTTTAAAAAAGGCTTGTCTTTAAAATATGCTAATTGGGGCAAAAATACAACAGTGAGAAGCATGCAAAATAAGATCTTGTTCCTGGCGGTTTTGTTTTCTTTACAGCTCTGTTCATGCTTTTCCCATCTACTTATAAGTGTGTTTTACAACTTGGATGGGAATTATTCCTCCCCAACAGGGTGTTATGAACACTTGGGGACTGAGAAAACAGGAGGGAATCCAGACAGCCGCTAGTCTCTTCTCAAAAAGGAAAAAAAACACTAATAAACTACTGGTTTTTTCAAATGCCTTTGGAAGTGTGATGTGCCACAGCAGTGTGATTTACCAGGCAAGATCACTTCTTGAGCATAAAATAATCCCGAAGCCTGAGAATCCTGGTAGTTTAGCTTCAGATTTGAATTCTTACACTTGTTGGCTTTTATATGGCAGAAACTTGTATTTTAAGCTTCTAGAATAAGAACTGGGCTTTTTGATTAGACAAGGACTAAAGCCCACAGTCCGCACCTGTTTCAAGCTCTGAAATGTCAAAGAGGGCTAATGGATATCCTGAAGCCTGATGATCTTGGCTGCTTTCCTTTTAATTTCTAATGGGTTTATCAGGCAAAGAGGAAGGGGCAATCTCAGCAGGGTTCATTTTGAATGGCCTTACCTTCCTCTCCATTTGTAACATCCAGAGTCAACTTAGAAGTCTCTTCTCTTATCTGTCCCTCTCTAGTTACAATTTTTGCTGGAGGTTTCACTTTGTTTTTCAAATTTCAGAACGTATGTAAAACTTGGCTTATACCAAGGCAAGATGTTAAACAGGCTCCCTTAAGCAAAGCTGCTTTAAAGAACCTGTTTAAGCAGGAAGTCCATGAAATCCTGCACACAGCATTACACGGTACCTGCCAAGGGGTGTGATGCAGCTTTTGTCTTGTGGTGGCTCCTGGGGGCCTGCATCCCACTGCACTGAGCAGTCTCCAAATTTGCAGGAGAGAGCAAGCGAGCAGCCTGCTGTGGTAAGAGTGTGGTCCACGGCAAAGGGGAAAACTGCAAGGAATTCTCACCACCCATCTTTTGGCAACCAATTTAGCAGTTAAATGTAACCAGCTGGTCTCCCCAGGTTCCCTCTGTAGTCGAGGGAGGGAAAGCAAAGCTCCTGCAGAGGGTCATTCAGTGCACCCAAATTAGCCTTACTCTGAATTGTCCTCTCTCTCATCCGTGACTGGAAAAGGAGTTAGAAGAGACTACCCGGGTAATTTAGCCAGCTAAGATGGGTGGTCTGAATAATTCCTTCCCCACCAGCCTCTGAAAGCATGCCTAGGTACCCCACAGAGATTGGCATGCTGTCGGAGGGATCGGTTCCCAGGCACGTCAGCAGCTCAGTGATCTGCGCTCTCGCCTGCTCTGGAGAAAGCCCGAGGAACTTACCTGGTCCTGTTGGACCCTGTAGCTCCCAGCCAGGACAGAGAGCTGAGCTGCCCCACGTGCTGTCAGACGATGACTGTAGGACTGCTTGTGGCAATGAGCAGGTTTGGGGTTTTTTCCCTACCTCACGGACTGCATCTGCTGTCCTCGAGCCTGGCCAGAGACCACTGAGGTGGGAGTAGCTGCAGGTCAGCCTGGCCCTCGGGGCTGCCTCGTGGTGGAATTGAAAGTGGCTCCAGCATTGCCTAGAGAGGAGACAGGGCTGCTCCTACCTCCTTCCCAAGAAATTAATTTGATCCCTTCTTGTGGGACCCCCTCCTCCTCCTCCTCACTCATACAGAGCCAGGAAGAGGGGCTTGCTCCCGAGGAGGACAGCAAGGCACAGCAGCACGGTGCAGCCCCCTCGTGAGGGACGGGCCCTCCGGACCGAGGGCAATCACCTAAGGCTGGCACGGCCTTCCACGGGGCCGAGCAGCAGGGAAAAGCAGAGGATTAACAGGACTCACCTGCATTGCTGTGGTGAGAGGAGGAGCCCTGAGAAACACTCAGCTTTACCACAAGTAGTCAATCACCACCTTTTTCCACACCTCACATCCACCCGGGCCCGCTGCAGCCTCGTGCCTGCCCGGCTTCCCTCCGGCAGCAGGGGAAGGCGGATGGGCTCCCAGGCCGTCTCTGCTCCCCGGCCCAGCTCACCCCAGGCTGGCACCACAGCTCAGGAAAGAGTTCCAGCACGCCCTCTCAGCCTCTTCTGCCTGCTCTTCCTCCAGTGCCCAGGGAGCTGCTTCCCAGGCACAGCTGGAGGATACATGGAAAAGCCAAAAGTACATCAATTTCCCCCCAAATTCCTGGTCTAAATATTGCATCACCAGAATGACATGTATTTTGGAGAGAACCAACTTCAGGATGAGCAAAAGCTTTTGCATGGAGAACAAGAAATGTTCCCTGACACTTTCCATAAGGGCCAGACTCATGCAAGTAACTAAGATGTTAATGCAAGAAGGATTTTCATTTGTAGGATTAAATTGCCTTTTTTCTTTTTGTCTAAAAGTGAGCCACATCTTTGCACTCCTACTAAATCACTGCTTTTCCATGCTTGACCAGAAAAGAATCTGAGCTGAGCAGCTGTTTAACTTGCTGTTCAAAGACCAGCAAAGTCTGGCTCTCTACTGTTTGAACAGTGGAAGAGTCTTTTTACAGCCAGCCTTATTAAAGCACAGGATTTTATTAGCTGTTTTGTGCTAATAAGGTAAAGTACAATGTTGTGGAATGCTCCTTCAGGAGATTTGGGATCTTACATAGTTTGGGGTTTACTTTCCTCTTTCAGACTAGGGTGCTTGGCAACCCCCTAATGCTACAGCTTTATTGTAATGTTCTCTTCCTTAAAGCCACCTTTGACAACTGATTTTTCACCCAGGTACAGGAAAGTTACAGTTTGAAGAACTGTAACAGCAATAAGCTCTTGCCTGGTTGTTCTTTTTTTGTTGTTGTTTTTGTTGTTTTTAAGCCTTTGCATATCTTCAGGTACTTGGAAAAACTGAAGATATAGGGTAAAAAATCTACTTTGGCCACACACACATAGAGCAATGTTGTACATTCAAAACATCAAAGCTAATGTGGTTTTCCCCTTTGGCAACTGTCTTTAAAATTCTGGTAATTTTCTCACAACATTTTTAACAGATTGTAAACGACCCTTTTTCCTGAAAACCACTTTTGGGGCACATGAAGTTTCAATTAGCATTTGGGAATACCTGCCAGGAAGTTTTCACGAACATTTAAACAAATATGTCTGTATTATTTTGCAAAAGAACAAAGTATTCTGACAAATTTCAGCAATTTCCCATCATCTTTTGTTTCATAACTCTAATGGGAAACAAAGAGAAGCAAAGTTTCCAAATCATTGATGAGCTTTAATGAGAACTGTGCTGCTTTGGACTGTTGATGCCAAAATAAAGACCGAAACACAAGATTTTGGATTTGGGACTGACAGTGGAAGACTTTTTGGGAATGAAAGGTACATGTCCCCAAAACCCACAGGCTAACACCTTGACAGTCACCACTAGAAAATCTACTGACATTTTACTCAGAAGGGTTCTTTTTCCTGATTACACTATTTTCTTACTCAAGTGTTTTGGAGGAAGAAGTATGCATTTATATAATTAAATATTGATAGTTCATATAATACAGAATAGCTCATACCCTGTGGGATAAAATCCTGGTAGCAGAGGCAGCAGACCTTTCATTGCTGTCCAGGCTTGGGACTCCCAGGTATTACAACATTGCAGGCTGGAGCAGATTCCCATGGTCAGTCAGCCAGGAATGTTCCACACACACTCAGAGCCAGAGGCAGCCCCTCTCTGCTCTGCTGGGGAGCAAAGAGACCCTTCCCCACACTGCCCAGTTTGCCAGTTTCAGCAAGACTCAGCTGCCCGAGCCTCCAATTTTGGAGGTTCAACTTTGAAAATAAATTCAGGAGCAAATCCTAATTTCACAGTACACAAAAAATTCCAGGGAGCTCCTTTTTTTTAACCAGCAAAACCTCCCTTTTCTCCAGACTCCCATCCAAGGGAAATCCCACCACATGCATGGTTACTCTGAAAACACCAGCCAGCACAAAAGGAAGCAGAGGCACTGCTGATTTGAGGGACCTTTGTCCCAAAATACTCCCAGATCTCCAGCCAGTGCAGCTAAGGTTGGACCTATGTTACATTGCAAAGCCAAAAAGCCTGCAGCAGCCTTTCCACAAACGATCCCCCTTGGAACAACAGATGCTCTGGGGCACTGCACTAGTGCAAGTTATTATTTTATCTACGTTCACCTGCACTACAAGCAATCCAGTTGTGACAGACACTCTTGAGCTGGAGGATTCAGGCAGAACCTCCTATGCTTAGTCTTCACTTTTTTCTTTTTAATTGAAGCAGCACCTCATGTCTGTAGAACCTTCTACAAGCATCTGTTTTCCAACATAAACTAAACAGAACAATTTATTGCAAATGTTGCTGCCCTGTGGCAAATGACAAGAGGCAGACCACAAGAGCCTCATGCTATACTGCTTGTAACGAGGTCCCTGGAGCCATTATTGTTTTATTAATCTCTTTAGCCAGCTAATTGTAGGAGATATTCTACAGCTTGTAAAACAACAATTGAGATTTTGCTCTTTTTCAGGCTCTGTACTCAGTGCTCTATAGCAAGAAGCCCCTACAGAAGCTCATGACTGAAACAACTCCTTCTCCAGCCCCAGCTGACACCAAGACAGCTCCTCACTAACAGAGCCAGGGAAGTTTTGCTCCTCAGGAAGGGATCACAGATTCTTTGCAGCTGTAGGGCACACAATACTTGCCTGTGCTGGGCTCAGAGTAGTCAGTGGATAATGTTAAACCTGGAAATACATTTTTGAGACCCAGCTTAGATGCAGTCAAGCACACTTCTTCTCTTGGACAACTGCTCCCTTCCTCTTCTGGAGTCATACAGAATAGTTACAACATATTACATATGTACCAGGAGGAACATTGCTGTGGCTGAGCAGTGTCCTTTGGAAACACAAACTGAACTTCTGAGAGGACAGCAGTGCATTATTTTTTTCTTTTCAGTTCTTTGGAAGACTAATATCATCTGTAGAAGCTCCTCACATGAGCAACCACAGCACCATTTCATACCAAATTCTCCCTTTACAGGGCCTTTGAACAACAACTTCCTTAGTTCAGAGAACCATCACCAACCTCTGAAACGTTCCCAGTGACTGGCATGTGTAAGCTTCTGCACAAAATAAGAATTAGAAACTAGGGCATGGATTATTGTGCATGTGATTCATGCTGGGAGAAACACACAGAAAGAAACCAAGCAGGCAAAGAGGAAACAACAGCAGTGCAGCACGCCTAAAACTTTAATCTTTGTTTTTAAAGAGTACAGAATTGAAAGCGACACTTTCTTCTCCTTTTCACCTTCCCATTCTCTATCCCATTGCTTCCTAAGTTCTCTCTAACAGAAAATATTTCTTTGTTGATTAGTTTGACTTCCCTTGAAGTGAGGCATAGCAGTTAATCTCCAAAAGTAGGCCCCAATTCAGTGAAACACTGGCACATGCTCTCCAGTCCCCTCCTATTCATGGCAACATTTAAGTGCAATACTTGAACACCATTTCCAATAGGGATGTTTTTACTTAACCAAAGAGGGGAGGAGGGGATATATTCGTGTGGTCTTAACCGGGGAGGGAAGGAAGACATACAACATACATCATCTTGCTCCCAATTTAAAGGCAGTTTTAGAAGCCGTCTGTCACTGACACATTGTTAAAATCTTAAGCAGCAGCTTAACTGGAGAAGTTTGCAGCAGTAAGAAACCCCAGCGCACTTTAAAAAGGGGAGCTTTGAAATCACTGCTCAATGCCAGCTACAGCAGCCTCACAAGGTCAATCAGCCTTCTAAGTCTAAACACCTTCTGCTCCTAATGCCATTAAGTAAACACGCTTCATTAATACAATTATATAAAGAGGAAGACTGGCAAGACAATACAAAAGATTATCAAGAACGGGAAAACCTACAGAGTTCAGAAAACAGGATCTGGAAAATGAAAGTGGACTTTATTTTACACTGTAGGCTTTCACTTTTTATCCCTTTGAAATACGTTTAATTTTAAATTAATAAAGATCATAAACTAATAAATTGATATGTTCTCTAAAGAGACATAATAAAAATCCAGACATTACAGCACAGGACCCATCGTTTAAATATGCCAATAATAGAACACTTAAAGTTATGCTGGCTAATGTGAGGATAAAGATGTGGCTCTAGGGAGAAGTGTGGATTAGAGGAGAACTGAGAGTGAAGCAGGTGATGCCTCAGTCTGAATCTGAGCTCTCTTGCTTGCTGGTATGGTACTGGCTGACTGCTTCCTCCAAAGGAGCCATTGTCCCATCCGGCCGCACTCCCATTGGCTTTATGAGCTCATCTCTGTGAGAGATTCAAAAAGAGAATCCATATTAGCATGTGCACACATATCAATTCACATGTGTATAATAGTCACATACAGTATATGCCTCGGTACATAATGAGCCTCTAAAAGGAAGTTATTTCTGCTAAAGCCCTCTGTTTTGAAGAAAAAGGCACAAAAAACCTTCCCAAATAGGTGGGAGGGGAAGAGCAGGACAGATAAAGACTTCATTCATGTAGGCCAAACCTACTTAGCCAATTAAAGACACCATGAAAAGTCAGTGCTTAATAGGCTCAAGACAAGGAGCAGGTTCACTGTTTTGGATACACAAACTAGCTTTTCTTCTAAGAGTTCTCTGACAGTCAGATCTTCCTAAAATTTCACCTGCCATTTTGGCTAATATATGCCCAAGCAATTAAAACCATGATTTGATACATATTCATCTTGTTGAAGGAAATAAATCAGTTAAGAGAACAGACTCTGCCTACACCACTACTAGGGGTGTGTTAAAGACTTGCTGATTCATTTAAAAAAAGCTGACTGATTCTAATACTATTGCTTTTGTTTGTGGCAGTTTAATTACAGGATTTACAGCCATTTTAATCTCTTCAAAGCTCCAAAGGCTGCTCAGCAGTTAATCCAATTATATCTACTCCACAAGCTACAGCCTCATCTAAGAGATGATTAATTATTGATTAAGCCAATCAAAAAGTATTAGCAAAGATTTATTTAATCCTTACTTTTTATCACCTCATTTATATGTGGATTATGGCAAAAGCTGTAAGGGCAAAGATAACATTTTGATTTTATGCTGAAAAAAAAAAAAAAAGGAAAATACCTCTAAATATTCAGGAGTCACCTTAAATAAAAGAGCAGAGGTTTGATGTTAGTTTACCCCTTGGTTGAAAGGCAGACCAGTAAAACTGTTAATTTAAAATACATCTGCCACCTTCCTAAGCCACAGACAATAAAACTGCATCACTCAGTGGAGAAGCAAAGGCACTTCACCAGGTCTCTGCCTGGTCTGCACTACTACCCTGGCTGAAAGAAGGGACAACAATTCCTTGTACACAGCTGGTAATCAATCCAACCTTGATGCACCCACAGGAACAGCAAGAGAGGCAACATCTGAGTCACAAGGCATGCATATGCCAGACACTGCACAGTCAAGTTAAATCAATTCTCAGAGAGAGACCAGCAAGATAAATGCAGCTGTTTGTGCAGATGTGACAATCAGATACTGCAGTGATAAACTCACAAATACCACACAAGAAACAATTGCTGTGGTTTGGCTGAGCAGGTCTGGTGGGAAGCTGCAGGCCAGGGAAGGAGGCTTGCAAGACCAGATCAAAGAGCACAGGCAAGGCTCTCCCTCAGTGTGTGAGGAAGAGCAGGATCTATGTTTAAACAGACTGGAGAGAGCTTCCCATTACTTAAGGACTGCCAGGGAGTCCTCTCCCTTCTGGCAATGCAATCCATAGTGTGCAGATTCTGTCCAAGTGACAGCACTCCTAGAGAATCTGCTGAAGAGGTCTGGAAAAGAGATCAAAAGAATACCTGAAATCAGAATTGAAAGGGCTCAGAACACAAAGACTGCAAACCTGGTGTCCAAACAGGACCAAAACCCTGCCTGCTGTAGGGGTCCCCCAAAGGCAAAGCTGGAGTGCTTTGGAGTTGTGTCTGATAGCAAAGACTTTTCCTTCCACAGAGGAGACACCCTTGACATCTAAGGTCTTTTTGGCTTTCAAACTTTAAACATCATACAAAACAAGCACCCTCTAAAATGCAAAAATATAGCCACAAAGAACAAAATCACCATTGCTTGCCCTTTAAGCTGAAAGCATCCTAGATTTTTGTTTTAAAAATCCCAAAGCATACTCTTAAATTGCAACATTTAATATTGCAGCCAGAAGTCAGGGACTCACATAATTTTCTGGCCATTTACCATTTATTATTGGTAATAAATTAATTATAACGGTTAATAAAGGATAAAGAAGAGAAAAGTTGGCATCCTTTCACCAGTGACAACTGCAAGCTCTGAACACCACACAAGCTCACTCCTGGTTTTCAAGGAGGGAAAAGACAGAGGGAGGGAGACAGATGAAAAGGTCTGGGCTGCCCACAAAGCCAGCTCCCTAAGATCAGAACAACTTTCTGCTAAATAATAGAATTTTGGGTAGGACTGCCAGAGGCACCACTCAGCTAAACTTCAGTACCACCAAGAGCCCCCAGAGCTGCTCCTTACCTGGCAGGAAGGGTCTCAGCCCTGCCAGCCTCAGCAGTTTGCCCATTTAGCTCTGGCTGCTTAGAGACCTCAGCTGTGCTTTGGCACCCCAGGCTACCTAAGGATGCGCTCACTGTCCACCGGGAGAGACAAGGTGGGAAGGGAGTTGCCAGGAACTGACAGGTAGAGCCTCAGAAAACAGTTCATTGTCCAGAAACTGGATGTTTATAGCACATCCAGAGCACAGAACATCGCTGGCCGCAGCCCAGTAGATGGCAGTGGGAATTCTTCTGTATCCATGAAGATCCATACGAGCACACAATGTGTGTGTATACATGTTTGAACATCCTTATGTGACCTTCCACATACTCAGATGCACCTTACAACACTCATTTTTCTAATGCAAACAAAGCATTCTATTCAAGTGTACTTAGAAACACACCATAATTAAACAGTTGGTAAAAGGCA
This sequence comes from Dicrurus megarhynchus, assembly GCA_013399195.1. NCBI lineage: Eukaryota > Metazoa > Chordata > Aves > Passeriformes > Dicruridae > Dicrurus > Dicrurus megarhynchus. The sequence goes on along the minus strand of VXAD01010763.1, from coordinate 451,729 downwards.
TTCTCTTCCTCCACTTCCAGATCTCCCAAGAGTCCCTTCACATATATCCATACAAGCTCTGCCTTGCTGCTTGCCATTTAGCTTGATAACGCCTCAGAAATCATTGCCTTGTTTGGAAGGGTGACTCTCTCTTGCCCGCTGTCTGTGCTGCAGGGCAGCACTGCCACACAGAATTAATGATGGTGTCTGTAATCAAACAGCCATCATGTAAACACCAGCCTGCCCCTTTGATAAAACAGCATCTTGGGGACCTATTCACCTCCTTATAATTGAGTGCCACATAATAGTTCCGATCCTTTCAGGGAACATTATTTTGTTCTGTGATTAGAAAGGGGAAGAAAAAAACAAACTCGATGTAGCATTGCCTTCTTCATTGATCCTATGATTAATTTTGTGTTTTTAATGAGTAGGGTGCCTTATTTAGACAGGTTCTCTTACTTGTTTTGTTGACTTCTGTTCAATGTACAACAAAACCCGAGCTGTGATAATTGGAGACCATTTTATCAGCAAAAGGATTCTTGCTATTAATACAAGGTTGGCTTGGAAAAAGCATCCTGACATTTTAAATTAGTCAATTAATATACAATTCTACCTACCATTTATAATAGAAAAAATGTTAGCATTTTTTCCAGACATTTTAATTAACACAGAATATCTCCAATAATCTATTACATACACAGAATATCACACAACACTGACTTAAGGTGGCTAACTGGATGTTTTGCAAAAAAAAATGGAAGGCTGAGTTAAATCCTTGCAGATGTGGGGAGTTTTTCAAAGCTCAAAGATGTGCATCATGTGCAGAGGACACTGATTTACAGTTACCAAACAGTTCTCAAAGAACCAACAAGACACCTACTGCAGACAAAACCAACAGAGTTACACCAGGGCCAAGTTCAGGCATCCAGGATCAGCCTAAGTAACTTACACATCTCCCAAGAAATGCAGTAATCATGTTCATTTATACTTATAATTTGTATGTATTTAATGATTTAAAAAAGTAATCTCACCCAGCCAAATTTGAACAAAATATTAATTTCTAGAAAAGCTTTTGTAGAATCCAAGTTATGTTAAAATACTGGAGCAGGGGAAATAGGTTCACAATAAAATATTCAGCTTTCCTACAGGTATTTTGAGAAATCAAAACTGGGTGATTAATTTTAATTTAGCCTTGTTGATGGTCAACTACCCCATGAACAGACCCAAACACCAACAATCTAAAATAATAGAAAAGCTCTAGAAATATGACCTGAAATGACCAAAAGCATCAATCAGTTTTACATGACCTCAAAAAAGTTTCAATTTTTCAGTGCCAATGCTGAAAATAAAAAGAAACCTGAAAAAGCAAAAATCCACTGGCATATTATGGAACTAGGGAAAAGATGTCCCTTTGTACTTAGAGCTTCAATAAACCTTTACAAAGGGTACAGTGTAAACATTCAGCAGCCATTAATGAAAGCTGTAATTTTTCCAATGAAGTAGTACTGCTTTGCAAATTTGTTTTCTGAGTTCTGATACTCAGCCAGTCAAAGCCAAATCTGGAGCAGCCAGGGACAGACTGGCCTGATTATCATCATCAGTCAGGGAGGGAAGCAAGTTTGTCAGTCCTTCAACATTGTTTTTCATACTTTTCTCCAGTAAAAGTGTGGCAACTCTTTAAAGCTTAGCTTCCACTAGGGACAATACCAGTGAACTAAACAAACCTGTTTTGCTGTACATCACACAAGTTTACTCTAAGCTCCTGTTCAGGTTACACAAAGTTACATAAACTTGTTCAAGATGAGAAGAAGCTGTTTGTTCCTGTTCAACTTCCTCCCCTTTATAATCAAAGCGCTGCACCAAACTGAACCTGTTCATGGCACATTTCCCCTCCTATGATGACAACAGAGAGCAGCAGAAGCAGGACACCTGCCACGAGCACTCTGCCTCAAAGCAAGATTCAAACCCCAGAATTAACCAAAGACTCCAACCAAGCAACCTCTGCTTTGCATCTGTAGGGTGCAAACCAAGGGTAAGAAGTGCATTCTGTGTAGATTTTAGTCTGCAAACTCCCAGCACTGAAGGGCTGAAGCTGGAGGCAGCACAGGTGTCCTATTCCAAAACCACGGAGGGACTCCCACTACTATCAGCATGTTACTAACTCCTTCTTGTATATAAGACTGGCAACTTCCCACGTTGTTTAACATCTGCAAAGCCCACAGTTGCACTCAATTACATTCATGAAAAACATCCCACAGCCTCCCTAATCCAAGTCTTACTTCCTTTTTCCTTCCTGCCAGCATTTCCCTCCTCCCCAATTTTTAGTAAAACAAAAAGTGTGGGAAGAACAGTGAAATTACTTTATTCATGTTATCGCAGCACCTAAAGGGGTCACATCAACAACACTGTCCCACAGGAACCACAATACTAAACAAACAAACAAAAACCCTGCCACAGAGAGTGCCAGCCCTGAAGCAGTGTAAGTGCTATAGAAGAAACTGCAGGTGGATGTAAGGGACACAGAAAGCCCAAGGTGACAGCAGTGCTGCTGGCCAAGAGGATAAGTGGTGACACAGGGCAGCAGCTGCTCAGTTATTGTCAGCCTGTGGCAGGCACTGCAGCAGGTGCCTCCGACCCTCCAAACTGAAAGGGCTCTTGTGCCACAGTAACCATTGGGAGTTTTTGTGTAACTGCTGCAGTGACAGCAACTGACTTGTCTTCAGTCTCAGCTTATCTGCACTCTCAATCTTTCTTTCAAAAAATGTTTTAGACCATTTAGTCATTTTGTTGTGGTGCCCTTGATGCTCAGCATCTTAATTCTCTAGTTTAACATAGCAATGATTCCATTTTACAGAGTAGTTCAATTAGGATTACATGTGCATTGCATTTTCTTCTCTTTCCTAAGAAGACTATGACATACTACACTTGCTTTCCATGCAAATAATGTGAAAAAATATCCAATTACTTCATCAACAGTCTTAGATCAGTTGTTCTAAGCTCCTTCCCTGCTTTTGATCCTGCTTGTAATTCAGTTTTTGACAGCTAATGTAAAATCCAGATTCTCCTGTATCTTTTGCTATATTCCTAATCTTTAACAGAGATGTAAAAAATACTTGTTTTGCTGAATTTCTCTCAATAGATCTTGTTCATTGACTATCTGTAGACTCACAAAACAAGCACATTTCTAGCTGCTGAGTTTTGCTATGTTTGAAGAATGGATGCAGTTACATATTTACCTCCTACAGCTCAGTTCAATGGCAAATTAGTATTACGTAAGTGTTTCTCAAGAATGTAACTTTGCTTATGAATTAAAAAAAACTACAAGCAATCACTCCAATATGGCTAGAAGTATGGGGAAAGAAAAAACCAGTAAATTCTAGGCATATTGAGCCAAAGAGGAAAAAAAAGCTAGAGATAAGAGCATAGGTCTATGTTCTTTTGTACATAGAAAGTTATAAACTGAAGATCAATTCTCTGTATCAATACTGTAACACCATTATGTCACACTAAGTACCCGTTTCTTTCACGGCATTACCTTCATCACATGAAACAAATTACAAAGGCTGATTTGTAATCCAGTCCACACTTAGCCTAATAAATCCACAGTAAGTCTTAACTGTAAATTCCCTTTTAGTTGCTCCATTATACAATTTATTGTTTCTGACAACAACTGTTTTCACACTATATTTGTTCTTCGTATAAGCAGCAGACATAAGTAGTTACAATGAGATGCTGCTCATTAACTTGGGGAAAATAAGCATGCTTGCCTTGGGCCTGGATTGTGTCCCATACTTTAAAAGAAGAAATTCTCTTCATTACCATCAGCCTATCTGTTCAGGAGGCAAGTCCTCTCACCACCAGATCTTCCCAATTCTGTCCAATCCTCTCCAGAAGAGGTTTCCTCTGAAGTCCTGCAACATACCACTCTTTTCTTTCAAGTGCTAAATATTTTCCTCTGCATTTAAAGTGGTCCTAATCCTGCAGAGAAGTTGATTCTAGCACTATTTTGAAGCACTAGACCTTAGTAAAGAGCCAGGATACAAGCTGCTTCTCAAAAGCAGCTATAATACAATACCTGGAAAGTTTATCAAACATGTTGACAAGCTTCATAGCTTCGTATTCTTTTTGTTCTTCTGTCATTTCATCCATAGGATTGGGCATTGGTTCTTCTAAGTGACCAGTGATAAGGTTAATGCTGGAGGTGAGAAAACAACACAGTTTACATTTCTGCAGGAATAGGTACATTTTCTATGTTCTTAATAGCAGGAAAGAGGAAGAACTCACAGAAACCATCAAGACTAAAACTGTATGAACTGCACATGAAAGGTTTTGTTATAAATAGCCAAGGTTCATATTTATACCATATTTTCTCATGAATCGTGACTGTATCTTGTTGATTCACTGCATTAATGTCTTGTCAGTACTCAGAAATGTACAGCCTGGTAGTTGTTCTTGTTGGATCCATAGAGGAACAGTTTGAAACCAGGGGAATAATGATGGTAACAATGACAATGTCATTAGTACTAATGACATAAATAGGGAACTGAATGACAGATACACATCTGAAACTAATTCTGTACAGGCACAATTTAAAAACTATAGACAGGTTCCAGTTAATTTTCCATTAAATTAGTTAACTGTTGGCCTTCCATGATGACAATTTTTTGCTCAAACCAGAGTAAGTTACTTTACTTTGAGAATTTACAAAGCCAGCTTTATTTTCACTGTTAATATAAATGAACAGTGATACAGAAGTGGTAACAAAAGCAAAGAAATAGTTTTAAAGAAAACTGTCAGGGCACATTATCCTTTCAAACATTTTAATCACAAACATTTAACAGCAATACAGAAAATCAGATGCATAAATCAACTGACAGTTGTCTTGAATGTTTCATTTAAGTGTTAGCTTTCAGCTAAATAGATGTTATAGTTTTACTTGTATGCATATAAATGACTATCAGGCTTTTGAAAGAAGAGCAGAGAGAAAACAGCAAGAAAAAAAATCCTGAAGTGCAGAAATAAAAAGAAACCTCCTGGCTTAGAGTTAATTTCTTAGCATAGAAGCAATATAATTCCTCTAATTCTCATCCATTTAATCCTGTCCTTCATTCATGTACCTTAATAAGAATCTTTCAATAAACCACAAGCCCCCGTTATACACCTAACCATGTCTGTGTAATTCAAGGCAAACAGAGAAAAACAGAAAAATAATGTTAACACTTCAGATCTCCACTATCGACAATTTCAGAACATCCTTAAAACGGCACCAAATCTGAGATGTAACGTGACAAACTAAAACCTCTAACACCCAATCAATAACAATTAATAAAGATCAACAGAGCTTCTATGTGGTCACTGAATCCTTCAAACAAACATATGGATTCCTGATGCATGACTTCTGTAGATGTTATTTTGCTCCTTCCATATTTACATATGCAACCTATTTGATTCTTTAGAAAAATTTTAGTACCAGGCAATCTAAAACTCGATCAAAACTGAAACAAGATCTACTGGCTTGCTCCTTTTTAACAAAGTTCTGGTGAAAACCCTTAGCCATATCTGACACCATTACTTTCTCCATCACAGAGCTATACCCCAAAAACAACAGTTAGCAGCTTGGTAACTTCATGTGAGTTCCTCAAAAATCTGAGACAAAACCCATCCTTACTAAGTTTGTTAATACATTTTTTTTTCTATCATTTTCTTAAAAATCTCTTTCCACTCTTGAATTTTAAGTAGTTATTCAGACTGATGTTAAATCATTCTCATAGTGACTTTTTCCCCCCTGCAACCATATCTGACTACATGATGGTCACTACTAGAGACTGGTTTCTCAATAATTAGACCACGAAACAGCAGAAGACAAGAGTTAATATAAGCACGTATCATTCCAAAACTGGCCTCTCTGAAAAAGGTAAAAAACCAAAAAAATTATGTCAAAAGAATCCAAAATGCAACAGAATATGGTGGAATTGAAAACAATACTATACTTTGGCTTTGCAGATTTGTATTCTTCTGTGTCTGTATCTTCATCATCTGAGTACCAGTGATCTCCTCTTCCTCCTGCTAGCAGGCCCCTGGCTGCCAGCAATCCTGCTGCGTTACCATAGCCTGTGTATTTCAACAAGCTATCAACTGCAAAGAGGATACAGAAAATTATTCAGCTGTAAGCAGCTACAAAACAAACCCACCAGAGTGCTATGAGAATTGAGAGTTATAGCAAGAGGCAAATATACCAGTAACAGCAAGACCTTATACAAAAGGGAGAAGAAAAAGTAATTTTTACCTCTCTCTTTACAAAGAACAAAAAGAAACTCTGCTGCAATTTGCTTTACTCCAAGGTCAACGTGTGTCATGAGGCGCACGAGTTTGTTCCTCACTGTTGTGCCAACTTCAGGACGGTTTGAGACATCTCTTAATGGAGGCAGTACCTGGCAGCACAAAAGAAAGGGAAGACCAGCATAAAATGCATGGAAATATCTACTTGCAAAACCAAATGTAGTCAACAGAATACAAAAATACTCTGTCCTTCAAAAAAAAAAAAAAAAAAAGGCAATAAAATCAGACAACTATGCCTACATCCATTAGTAGTGTCTCTTGCTTCTCATTATATTTTAAATTTTCTGGTCTGTCATTTTGGGCAGAAAAATACTCAGTCTCAAATGCAGACTTTAAAAATACAATTATTAGGAGTTTATGAGCACAAATGGGTGTCCCAAAAATCTTGGTCAACAGGCAGCCATAACCTCATGTTCTCTGTTTCTTCTGTTTTGCTCATGTATCTGGTAAAAGCTAGAAATACCAGCTTAAGGAAATTTACACTCTTAAAATGCTGTGTAGTTGATATAGAACAATGATATGCATATAATGAAAAAGCAGGAAAATACATTGCAAGTCCTACTACAAGTTTCTACTACTAAATTTCAAAAATGGGCTCTGCATATAGAAGAAATGCATACTTCAACCAGAAAACAGTTACAAAAGCTCAAGCTGAATTTCAGAAATACTTTGGAGAAATCACTATTTAACATTTCCTCAAACACACTATGTTTTCATGAGAGGTCATTAATATTGTTAACTTCAAACTTCAAGAAAGGCAGGAGATGCATGAATGATGGCTTTTCTGGCAAACTAACTTCTGCCTCCTTGTGTGGATGCCTTCAGACTCAAAATCTATGTAAATTTTTTCACATTCACATATGGTATGATCTGCAAACAAATAGGAGCCATAATATGAAATACCTAATGGATCTGAAGACTCTAATAAGAATTATGGACCTTCAACATTTTACTAGGGAATAAAACAAAGTATGTCACTAATTGCCATAAGAAATTGCAGGTCTTTTGTCTTCTAGGTGTCTAACGTGAAGTGTCATGTCCTGTGCAAAATTACAGCACAATTACTACTGAAATTGGACTCACTGGGCACTGATCCTTACATGAATGCTACAGTATTGACTACTTTGGATAAAACAGACCCTTTTTCAAGCTAAGTATTCAAACAATTAACAAACACATTTTACTTTGTCCCTGCTTACTCCCCCCAATGGGGATAGTACCAAGACTGCCATTTCCCAGTGTGTTGTAAGAATGAATTAATGTTTCTAGAGTACTCTAATACTAATACAGTGATGAGTGCCATAGGACAGTCCATGAGGAAATCAATCATCCTGTCTTCGGATCACAATTTGAATAGCACACAATAAATAAAGCCCAAGGCCAGCACTTAACAATGAGGGTAATTCAAAATATCAAATATCCAGTCATGCAGTTAGCAACATCCGTCCATTCTCTGCACTATATGAGGCAGTGGTCCTGTGGCAGGAGTCAGCATGCAATTATATCCTGACATCGAGATGCCGAGATGTCGTAAAAACACGCAGACAACTTCATTTTCTAGCTTCTGAACACTTGGCTCTGCAACTTTTTTTTTTTAAGTTACCAGATCAGCAAAGTATCCTAAAAACGAACTGCTGTGAATGAAGACAAAACTAACAAGAATGACTTCCTTAAATTCCTCAAAAACACTTCTCTGGTATAGATGAAAGAGGCAGAAAATATATGCTCTTTTTCATTTTAAATTCCATTTATGAATTCAGGCACAGCTTTGATCTGGGAGCAGCATCTAGGATGCAACTCAAAAGTCACTGCAGGGAGCAATTTCTTTCTCTTGCTCATTTTTTAACTTCTCTCCACTTGACCTCAGGAAAAGCAGCAAAACAAACAGAAAACACCACACTCAACCACCAAGCTACACAGATCCCTTAGGTCTTTAACCATGGCACAGAAATCTTTTTCCCTGTAAAAAGCCATACTGTCCATACTGTAATAAAGAGCTCTTTTAAGAGACAAAGTGATGAAGTGTGCCTCTGTCCAGGGACAGTTTTACTCTGACAGAATAGCTGATACACACTGGTACACAAGTCTTAATCCCAACAAGTCCTTCCTGCTGAGGTAAAACTAAACCTCAAGCAGAACCCATAAAAACACCTGCATTCTCACTGGCCACCACACAGCTCCGCAAAGTTTAATTAACTGCACTGAAATGTTTTTTATATGCTGGGTGTCAGGGAACAGACCTTACTGAGTTTTTTACCTGTCTCACACAATCCATGGTGACTCACATTAACACAGCTTTACAATATCCCTGATGTTATCATTTAACAGCTCTACAAAATGTATCATGGAACTCAGGCCATACTATCTATTGATTTACATGACTGAAAAATTATATCATTAGCTTCGTATTCAAGTTTTGATGAATATTTTACTTACCTGAGCTTTGATAAACTTCCTGATATTCCTGTGAGTTCGGCAGCATTCAGTTAATAAACTGAGAACTGGAGTCAGGCCTTCTCTATAGCTGCTTCCCTAAAATAAAACCAAATACAAATAAAAAATTTTAAGAGTAAACTTTTCCTTTTCAAATTCTATGAACAGTTCAATAAAGTTCTATATAACAGCCAAAATATGGACTTCACATAAACAAAGAGCCAAATGTTCACCCTCAGACACACATAAGCAAATAGCTTCAGATATTTACAGGAATTTGTTTATTTTGAGGTGCTTCACAATCGAGAAAGAAGGACATCCATATACGTGCTAAGTACTGGCTGAAAGGTTTATACAAAGCTTGATATATGTGCACTTTTTGCTTTAATGAAAGAGGCCCCTTTTGTGAAAAATCCCTGCAATCCATACCTTGTCTATTCTCTTCTCCATGAAATCCAGTAAAATCTGAATAGCTCCCATATTCATACCATTGTATTTTATATCTGTTTCCTCTTGGGACGATGGATTAATAAGAACATCCAAGCAAGAAACAGGCACATTGCTTAAGAGGTTGATTGCATTGCTGAAACAGATTTTAAAAATTCATTATTCATTTGGAAGAAAGAATTAAAACCAGAATACAACTCGCCATAAACTGCTTGTACAACTGCAATCAAAAAGAGACCTTATAACTCAAACAATGCTTTATTTTCTCCTCTCTGGGTTTTACAGAAGGTGGCCTGCATTATCGCCTGAGTGCTGGCTCTTGGAACAAACAAGGAAAAAGAAAGACAAAAAGCTCCAAAAGCAGCAGTGGAGTATTACTTCCAGCCCCCACAGCATCCCATCCCATGGATCAGGCACAGCTTCCAGCAGCAAGCTACGGCAGCTGATCCTGCAGGACAGCAGGGGGAACTCTCACATTGATTTGCAGTGGTCAGAGTTTTTTCCTCCTTGAAACTTAAAACACTTTACCACTCATCCACATTACCAACATTAATGCGACAAAATACAATATAGACAACATTTCCTCCTGCTGTAACAGGGGGGCATGGTAGCCTTTTTTTAGGACCCCTGTAATATTTTCACTTTTATTTTGCTTGCAGTATATATGAAATACAGAAGGCTTTTGACACACTAAAAAAAGACTCAGGTTTATTTACCAGGCACCACCCTTCAGTAACTGGCAGTGTTCTCATTCTACAACACACAAAGAGAAGCATTTCCAAAGAGCCATTAAATGATTTCAATTAGACCACAGGGTCCCTCCCTCCTCTTTAATGGAATAAGGTGGGACTTACTTTGCAAGGGTCTCTTGTGGGGTACACATGCCCGAGTTTGCTATCTACCCTGTTCTCACTGTACAGACTTGGACTTGTACTGTTCCTGAATACTGGGACAAATTACACAGATGCTGCAAAAATTAGGATTCTGTCATTATTTACTTGCTGATGTCCAACTAAACTTACAAATGGATGTATTTAGAAATAGTATAAAACTATTCAGGTTTACCCATGCAGACCTCAAAGCTATCAATGAACCAATGAACACGGATGTTTCAAGGACTAGCAAAGTGTTCCAAGAATGGAGAACACTCTTCAAACAACTTCATTTACGACTTTTAATAATATCTACTTAGAAGCTGCCCTGTGTTTCTAAGTTAGTAATACAATTCTAACAAAGAATTAGCAAAAGAGAAAGCAAATCATGGCCATCAGACCATAACAGGATTTCTAACAAACGTGCTGGTTCTGGTTTGATCAGATTGGGTGGCTGTTCCACACTGTGCCATCTCCCTTTTGCTCTTTCAGTAATTGAAATTCAGACAACTATTACTTTTGGGAACGCTTGTTCTCTTTGTTTTGTTTCTAATTCCTGTTCAAGATATGTCTTTTATATCACGGAAGTTATTCCTCTCCAATAATTCAGGAACAGTCAGAAACAAAACAGATTGAAATTCAACAAATATTTGGTGGCTTCAGGCCTTTCATCAAAAGTTCTCTTTTTACCAGTTTCTTATTAAACAACCAAGTTCCCAAACACCTACAAAATTAATTTTCTGGATCACTGTGTCTGAGCTATTCTTTTCAATAAATGAAGGCCGGCTTACTGATCTTTGTCACTCCACTGACAGTTTTATTTGTGGCAGAGGAGTGTATGAAATTCTCCAGCTACCAGGAAGTCAGTGACTATGCACAGATATGCACAATAGTGTTTGCATTCCTACTCCAGGGGGTAGAAATACGGCGTATATTACTCTCCCCTTTTCGGCTTCCTAGAGATCATTAATCACTGGGACATGACATCCACCCACTCATGCTCCCAGCCCCCTCCTGATATGCAAATTGAGAAGCAAAGGCCTATTTAGAGCCAGTGAATGCCTTGATTAAAACCTTGTTAGTAGGCAAAAATGGCACTCACTCTAATACGTGGTACTTTAAGCTGTTCATATTCAAACATTAAGTAACGACACAACAGAACAACAATGACAGTACTGGCTACTAAGGCAGTTAAGATATTTTTATGGCTAACTTCTGCTTTTTTATTAGAAATAGTCACACTGACAATCAGTACATCATGGCTCAGGGCACGTATCCAACACTCAGTGTTCCCCTAAAATAAAACCTCAACTTACACATTCAAGCACAGGCATTCGAACGATGTGCTTTAACAGGCTGCCCAAACCTTTCACTGAAGCATCTTAGGTTCTGCAGATTTACAGACTTAGGGAAGTGCAAGTGATCAGCAACCCTAAGAAATATATTTATATCTCCCTGATGCTTCTTCAAGTTTATTCTGCATTCACCACTGTTTGTATTTTATTTTATTTTATTTTTAACAGAGTTTTCATAATTGCCTTACTGACAGGCTCCAGGCAGAAAGCAGAGCTGGAAGTTGTGCTCTGCTCTCTGACTCACACCTCATCTCTGGCAATAAAGATTGCATGGTCAGAGTCCAGCATGGCCCAAATGATGACACAGCCTCTCTTTCTTAGCTACACACTGCTAACAACAGTTCACTCATTTGTTAGTGAAGCTCCTATCAGGAATTAAGTTTTGCTTGTCCAAATACATCAGCAGACTGGAGTGAGGCCCTCTGATGCATGCCCCAATCCCTTTGAGGATTTGCAGGGCATTACTTCTGAGTATAGCTTTTCTATTCCAGAGTTGCCTTGTGATGAACAATCTTGGTGGAAAAACCTATTCAATTATTCAGCTTTTATTGCATCCTTGTAGAATTCAGAGACAAAACTCATGTTCAGCAAAAAGGCTGAAATATTTGAATTGGAGCAGTCAAATCCTGCACAGTGCTCTTGCAGCACGTAAATCAAGATCAAATACCACATGCAATGATACATTCTTTACTCTTCAGCTAGCTTAACCAGATACAGTTTGCTAACTGAGGGACAAAGTTGTTTTCTCAGCACAGTAGAAAGACTGATGCAGAGCTACACTGAGTCCGCCGGAGAAGGGGGAACAACGGAAGTGACTCAAGGCAGTGATGTGTGTCCTCATTTCTTTCCTACTTCCCCCTCTCAGAATTATGGAGAGCCTTTGCTTTGACTCGGTGTCTCCATAAGGCCCACATGAGCAGCACTGCTACAAAAAATCTCCCTTGTGACTGAAAAAGCAAGGACAGAAATCACACCAACACTACATCATCTTCACAGCTGCCTACTTCTTTATGTAAAGCCCTTTCTGGATCTCATCTGCAGGTGTTTGCAAAAGCTAAAACCAAAAGGACCTGCATAACTTCCATCCCTTTGCAATGGCACAAGATAATTAAATTTTACAGGGCAATATATTTAACAGGGTGATCAGACTAGCCAGATTTCTGGACAACAGAAACAGATCTTGGGAAGAGCATCAGCTATACAGTAATTCTCGTAACTCTCTCTTGTAATTGTTGATTTTACCCAAAACTGTTAAATTCTCCCAGCAGTAGGGATTTTATTCCTGCCAGTCCCTCCCTTAAAGGAAGCTGAGAGCACAAAGCACTCACAATAAGCAGCAGCAAAGAGAAAACACTAACTGCCTTTTAGGACACAGCACTAACTTCAGTCATGGCAACTACTGCAGCAGTACCCTAAATTATTCCAAACTAGTCTGCACCAGCTGAGAAGGGCTCTGATGTAGGATTTTAGTGTTCACCTTCTAAGACTGTTGATCTCTAAGAGCTTTCCAAGATTTTAATCAAGGTCGTTTAACACTTTCAAGATTGCTGGGTGGGAAAAGCTGTATCCTTCTTCCTAGAGACTGGTTCAGAAGACCTTCAAAAGACCCACAGTTAGATATACAGACATCTCTGAAGAAAAAAATGGCAACATTTCATGGCTGACAGAAGCTACTGTACTGCCAGGCCCAGTGAACAGCTGACCTACTTGGTAGAAGAAGGGTGTCATGGAGAAAGAACAGTAACACTATACAAAGAACCACCACCTCATCACAAATAATCTGAATTTTGATTGAATTACTGGCTGCCAATACTAACAGTTGGGTGCAGGACTGAGGAAAACAAACAAACAAACCACACACCTAAAACTCTGTGATTCACTCATTTTTGAAAAAAATATTAGTACCCAGGAAAAAATATTTGTACTTCCAATAAAGCAGCCTAGAACTACTGGGATAAAATATCAACTTGTTACTTCCACCCCAATCCATCAGAATTGCAAAACTTACATATAGAAATCTCAAAATGCAGTGTTTCCATCAGCTTCTCTGCAAAACAACAGAAGTTGTATTCCACTTCAATTTGAACTACACTTAGAATTTCCATGTGTATTTTCATCCTCAGATACACACACATGAACATAAAAAGAAAATTTTAAAAAGGTGAGCTTCATTATCAGTGATAGAAAATAACAATCCTGCCAGCCAACTTCTCTCTGGAAAACTGGACATGTTTAAACAATATTTGAGGAAAACAGCTTTCATCAAAAAAAGATTACTGATATTAACTCCAAATTAAGAGTTTTCATTGTTTCTCAGATTTCCACTTTGGATTTTAGGCAAAGTAATTTCTATTTAGGAAAACCAACCAAACAAAAACCTTTTAACGTAGATTGGTTCTGCAATTCTACCAACCTGTGCAACTCTTCAGTTTTTTCTTCAGTAGGGCCCCTGGTTAATAAGCAGTGTCGAAGGATGGCAGCCATGTAACGAAATTGATGAGATTCATTCTATATAAATATAAATTATGAAGATATTTTTTCATTTTGAAGATTGCAAGTGAGGGTTTCAGGTCACTAGAATAATAAAAATTAAAGATGGAAAATACCTATTAGATCATAACATCCATCCCTATCAATAAAAGGACTGTACCTTAGTGTTCACTGAATGCTTAATGCTACGTAACTCTCATAAGCTGACTTTGAACTAGGCTTTGTAAAACTCACTGGGGAGGTTTTTCCAGTTAAATCAGCCTTCATTACTAGAAAACCCAGTTACAAGTGTTTACTCAATTCCATACCACTATTCCTAACATACCACTCTCTTCCTTCTTGTATTTACACCAGGCCACCCCTTCATCCATTTAGATTTTGTATGTTCTTCATTTAATTTGTCTTCTCCTCATTTAGGCCTTTTGCTGCCAAGTTTCATTCCCTCCACCCAGTCTGTCTCTTTTTCTAATTCCCTGGCTTCTGTTCCCTTGATACCTTTCCTCCATTCCATTAATAACTTCTCAGCAACTTTATCTGCCCTGCTTTTTCCTCTCTCCAAGCAATGCCCCCTTCCAGTCTCCCACCAGACAGCAGCCACACAAAAGTACACCAGCAACTGCAACCATTTAACTGTGTGTCATTGTCCTCACCCTTTTTAAACAGCACTTCTTGGCATGTATCTATATGTTCTGGAGTGTTTAACCTGGCACAAAGCACCCAATGCATCTTTTGTAGCATCAGCATCCAAATCTGCCAACTGTACCACCTGCAGCTCTTGTCTGGCTTTGCTACTTTGAAACCATCTCCAGGCATTAAATACTGGTGTTTCAAATGGTTCTCTCCACATTAGGGTGGATCTTGTTTAGCTTTCTATCCACATGCCCAACCTCTGTGCTCTCCTTTTATTTGCCACGTGTTCTGCTGTTTGGAATCTCTTCAAATTCTGCATCTTCAGCCCACTTCATGAACACGCCTTTCACTCTTCTTCCAGACCATTAAAATTGCCAATGGAATATTCACTAAATAGAATGTTTAAATAACATATCTGGCTATCAGCTAACAGCCACTAAAAAGTTCTTTAACTTAAAGGTTCTCTGCTTTTAGGAATTTCTAGTAAAGAGTTATTACCTAAGCTCTATCTCGAAACACAAAATAAACTTCTCCTGCCCTGAGATGTCTTAAACCTTCATTAAAAAAAAAAAAAGCAAGCTGCAGGCATGCTTGGGCTATTAAGGAGGAAAAGATTTCTAGGACAAAACCTCCCTCATTCCACAGACAGCAGCCACACAAAACCTCAGCAGATAAAGCCACAACTGTGTGCCATCTTCTGCCTGCCTTCCTGCAGTGAGGTGGGCTTTACATCTCTCCAGATGTCAAGAGCTTACCTCTCAAGAGGTGAACATGTAATACAGTTTCTTTTTCCAACTTTCCATATAACTGTGTTACATGCTTTTTTACCTCCAAAACAATCACTTGTCTATACAAAAAACTTTGACAAAGTTAAAGATACTTTTAATAAGGGTCTAAGTTGGGAATATAAACGGAAGAAAGAAATCTCACTTTCTTTATATTTCCTTGAATCTCAAAAGTATTCGCTTTTCTGATCCCTCCGTCACTTAATCTTAAACTTCAGGATTTCTTATTCAGCATATCCTTGAGACATTAAAGCAAAGAATAAACTTCAGACTTTGCTCAAGCTTTACATTCCTTAAATTTATAATTAATGTCTCATTTGCTGTTTAGTCCAATGCACTAAAGAGAAGAATTATTTGCAAATTTTAACTATTGTAGAATTTTGATCAGCTTTATATGCTGCATATTTACCATGTCCAGTGAAAAGTAAACAACACTATTCTAGAGACTATGATGTGGACTAAAAAGAAAGGTTCCCTACATAATTCTCCTGCTGTAGCACAGACTCGGTTTATTCAGCAAAGTTATCCTTGTAATTTCTGTTTGTAAATTGAAGGATGCAACACATAGGAAGCACAGTTACATAAGGAAATAAAAGATCTGATGTAATAACGAAAACAAACCAAGATAAACCTTATTCATAAGACATAACAATGAAACTGTATTTGGTTCTTGTACTTGATCTCATCTTAATGTTAAAGTCCAAAGCTGGTGTTGGGAGAATGGGCCAAAGATATTAAAAACAGTACTACTCTTCCATCAGAGTTATTTATTAAAAATGAGAGTTGATGTACTTATCATACAACAGACAAAAACTAGGGAGTCCTCTCAGCTCTATCTATTGCCCTATTGCCATAGTCCACAACCTCCAGAGATGCAGCCCTCTGGTACACTTAGATTAAGAAGTTTTTCCTAGCTATCTAATTATTAGTGAACAACATTTATTTTCTTTTGGAAATCTAAGACTTTTATGAAATAGAATTTTTTGCATTTTTGTATTCAAAAACATACAGTTTTAACTTGCATTAGGCAAGCCAAGCTGTTCTCCCACTACACAGAACATGTACGGATAAAGTTTTTTGCCCAAGTAGTAACAGGAACAATAACTGCCTCTTGTCTATCTACCTGCTGGTTCTTGCAGGCTAAACAAAATCAATTGAAAAAAGCACTTCAGCTCAGCCTTACCTTGCTGTGGACATTCCAACTGTCAAGCGTTACATTAAATAGAGCCTTTAGTGCCTCAATGGCACAATCTGTCTCTTGCAAAGACAGAGGAGGCCTGTCACGATCTTCTGCTGCTTTATATTCTTCTGTCCATCTTACACTCAGGGAACTCTCCAAAGCCTGAGTCAAAACTTGCACCCCTTGTAGTTCCTGACGCAACTGTGCTCTAATATCTGTGTGCAGAAGTGACAAGAGGAAGAGGAGGCGCAAATCAAAGCATTTAATGTCATCGACCAGCTGCCGGTCCTTACATTTCTGCAGAAGATTGCAGAGCATCGCTGCAAGATTCAGTTCCAAACTGAGCTTCTGTGCAACTGAACTATTAAAAATTATGTTACAGAGGCATTTTAAGGCTTCTACTATCACAGGAAATTCAGATACTCTCTCCAAAGGATCTTCCACAGTGTCCAGCTTTGCTAGCTTCATAAGGATCTGCATGTTCCTCTTTGTGGTTACAGGCACTAAAACTTTCTTGTCCCTGGAGAGAATCCGGAGGGCCTCCAGGCAGGCAACTTGACATGAAGTTTTTGTGTCTTTTTCAAGGATGTTTAGAATTCCCTCACACAGTTTCTAGGCAAACACAACAAAGAAAAAGGGAACAGTTTTAGTGTCAAAATATTGGTGGCAATAAGAAACTACTTTGCTGAACTTCCATATAACTTCTTAGATTTTATCTGACTTGAGAAACTAGGTATTCCATATTAGCTCTTCAAAATATGAACTGTTACAAAAGGCCTCCAGAGAGCACCAAAAGCAGTTTTCCTCATGGATACAATCCAAATACATCAACATTTGCAAAAGAATTAAGCCAAAATGGCAGCTGTTACCCACCACTGCCAGTTACAGCATCAGGACTAAAAACTCCGGAAGAGTAACAAAGCGAGAGAGAAGTGAAAGGTTTTAAAAATACGTCAAAGTACAACAGTCACACCTACAACACCTGCAGAATTTTAAGTTAAGGTTGTTTCAGTCAGAAGGCTGGGAGAAAAAGAAACCAAAATAACTGCTACTTCACATACAAGGATTAGTACTCCATGTTTGTGTGGCCACTTCAACCTAATCAACAGACTTCTCCCATTTTAAGTAAGACTCTTAGAAATATCACCTCTGACAGATACATAATGCAGTTTTACTTGAAGACAGACTATAGCAGTTTTACCAAACCAGCAAAACTGCTGCTTTATCAACACAGATTGCTCCTGATGTCAAAACAGTTCATGGATTCTTTATATCAACAGGACTGCAAGGGTAAAAAAAAAAAATCATATAAATGCAGCATGAGAAAATACAACACTCCACTAATCTGCAGTCAGGACTGTAACATCTGAATTACAGAAGTATTACCTTTTGTAAGACAGAAATGGACAATCAATCAAAAGGGAAAAAAGACAGGCCAGAAGAGATTGCTTGATGTGAGAGAACTCCAGTGGGTTTTTATGCCTTAAGCTCAAGACAACACTACTCCTCATGGGTACCAGAGTCAGAAGTATAGTCACAAAGAAGTTCCCAATACAATATAAATTGGACTGTACCTCCCAGGACCCAGTTCCTCCATGCTTCCAGCTCCCCAGCTTGGGGCCTTGACCATCAACATGAATAAATTACCAAAGGAGCCAGAGCAGCAACTGGGTTGAATGGCCCTAATGCAGAAGTCTGCTTAGGACCCAAAGTTCATATTGTGATCTCAGGCAGTCTGTGTCAAGAAAGGGATTACAAAAAGCATAGGAATACTAGTAAAGTATAAAATAGTTATTGAGTAATGGACTCTGGAATTCCACTTTTCACCATCACCACCACAATGAAAAGGTGGGGAGCACAGAAGCCCATGACCCTGGCACAAAGTTCAAAACA
Organism: Dicrurus megarhynchus; assembly: GCA_013399195.1. Lineage (NCBI taxonomy): Eukaryota > Metazoa > Chordata > Aves > Passeriformes > Dicruridae > Dicrurus > Dicrurus megarhynchus. The sequence goes on along the minus strand of VXAD01010763.1, from coordinate 433,326 downwards.
AAGGTTCTACTTGGGACATCTAAGCCAATATTATTACTGTGATGACTTAAAATTAAAGCCAAAATTAAAAAAATAACAAAACCACAAACAAACATTAAGTCTAAAGCACATCTAGAACAGACACTCCAGAAGAATAAGGGAGAAAACAACACAAGATTTCAACTTGTTTTCTTTTAACTTCGACAATGTTAACAGAAAATCTGTAAACCAAGTCAAACAGCAGGAACTCACAATATGACTTTTAGTATGCTTGTCCTGGGGTTAAGCCCACCCAAAAGCACCACCCAGACAACCAAGATCTTGACTGCATCTCCACAGCCCTGACTAGACTAATTCAGTAAGAGTATGAAAACAAGGAATGAGCTCCACCTCTTACTATCACATAGGCAACATAAGAAATTTTTATCAGAATATCAGAGACACTACAACACATCTCACCACCTATACAGGCATAGAGGTCCTTACTGTGGCTGGAAAAGATACTCAAGTACCGAGTTCCTCACCATTAACCTAATGCTGCTCACACAGATCTGCACAACTCCCTGACTTAAGCATGGTATGCTAGACCTGCACTAAATGTTTCTGAAGGTGGCATCTTTGAAGTGTTCCTAAAAATGCCTAGGAAACAAAAAATGACCAGTTTAGATCCACAGTCAAATTACCTAGTCACAGCTCGACTTCTTACAAGAGTGCACTTCCTATTGCTAAGAGAGTCTTCCATACAATTAACTCTGCTTTGTAAGCTGAAGTGTGGAGTCTGTTTGGTTTTGAGGAATAACACAGAACTGAATGGACAGTTCACAGCACTTCAGAAAAATGCCAGTTTATTTTGTGTTTAAGCACTTTCCAATTAGAAGTTATTGTCTTCCTTGTTGGTATCAGCTGCTACAAGGTGGTCTGTAACAATTTACCCAAATTCTGAACACTCATTTGATTACAAAGAGACCAAGCCTCTCAAATTCTGAACGATCTTTTAATTCTTTTTTCCATAAATTTTACCCACCTGCTGCTATGGAACTGTCACTGCAAAATGTCAAAAGCACTGCAGGAGGGATCCCAAAGGGCACCAACCTCCTGCTGACTTGCTAAGAGAGGTGGAAGTCTAACCTTCCCTCCACACAGTACAAGACATGCAATTTAATTTAAAAATATAAATCATCTCTTGGCTTCAAATCTTAGTGAAACACAGCACCAGAAGTCTTAACTCTGAACAGTTGTACTAGAAATAGATATTAAATAGAACTTTTTTTTTTTTTTGGATTTAGCAACCTCATTACAACTTAACTGCTGACAAAGTTCTCTGGAGTAAGACCCAGTGAGCCATCCAGAGTGATTTTAGAGGAATCAGCAATCAGTTAGGATATCTGTGACAGTGAACCACTGCTGGCTGATCCCAAGAGCCATCAGCAGCTCAGGAAAAGTTAGAGGATCTGATTATAATTGCAGAGCTATCCATGGAAAGTTTTGAAGATTCACCCTATTAGGAAATTGCCTTGGGGACAACTAAAACCAAATGCCATACACATTTTCACATTTTCTGTTTTGGCCTTGATGGTACAAGGGGAAACAATGCACAGAGTGAAGAGAAACAGGAAGAGATGTGACCACAAAAACATTATTATGCTTTTAATTTCCTTTAAGTGGTGCTCTTTCTACCACCCTGTAGGCCATTAGCATGGCATAAACTAAGGGGCACAGATTTCATTTATATGGTTGGAAATGAAAGCAAGTGAAAATTCGGACAGGAAGGTACCTCCCCCCTTCCACAACATGGATGATAACTGTTCTATTTTCAGGGGCTTTGTTGCTACCCTTTAAGTCACTGCAAGATTTTAACATTTCTTTGTTTGGGGTTCTATCCTTTTGACATCCAGATAACATTTTGACTTTCATCAACCATGCTAAAGCAAGAATTGTTTTTTATATACTTGTTCACAGACTCAAGACAGTTTCTAGTTTTATTGTAGTTTTTTTATTGTAAAATCCATTCATTTCTCTGAAATTCAAGATTTTTCAGCTTTTGTGCTAATAGTAAGATTAACACAGAACAATACACACCATTCCTTTTGTCTATGCTGTAGTGTTAAATCTTGTGTTAAAACAGGAAGGCCACAAAAACCCACTTGTCATCTTGTTTTGACAAATAAGCTATTAACTTATTTTGGTCCTTTATCCTGACAGCATAAAGTCTTGATGCTAAGAAGCAACACAGCCCAGTAGAAAAAGACCTCTCCTGAGACACAAGAGACCTGTGTTTTCTCCCTTGCTCAGCCACAGACCTGCTGTGTGGCTTTGGGCCAATATAATTTCTTTACTTCCATTATCTTCCACCATCTTTGTTCACAGGCTGCTTAGGTTGGGGGGGAGGGGAAAGGACAGGAAGAAAAGGAAAGGGGAGCACAACTCTTTTCGTTTCTGTGTTTAAGTTTCTATTAGGTTTCAGAGCTAAGCATCCAAGATACTGAGAAAGGAAGCCCAAGGATTTGAATTTGAAACATTCGTTAAAACTTCCTGTGGAAGTCAAGACAACATTTATATAACATGTATCATCAAGTGTGCTGAATAACAGGACAATTAGATAATCTCCCCTGAGAAGGCCATGACAAATTTTTGCCTAGTCTTTGTGGACAGAAGTGGGTGAGGAGGGAAGGTGGATACTTGTATTCCTTGAGGGTTCAGCCTGCTTCACTGGAGCACTGCTTTGTTGAGCCCGCACGGACAGCGGGAGGCTGGCTGTTTGGCAGGAGCCTGCCAGCTCTGACATGGCACAGCTCCAAGTCAAAGGTTTGAACATGTGAGAGCACGACAGTTCTGCAGGTGAGGTGAGGAGCACACCGAGCAATCCCTGCTGTCACAACTGGTGGATTAAACACCGGCTTCAGAGTCACAGAAAGGTGAAATCCAGGGCAGCTGCACTCACAGCAGCCCTCCTTACTCACCTCCCTGGACAAGGAGAGGGAGAGCCCTTTTACCCTCTGTAATCCTGTGGTGAAAGAAGGGTGTTAAAAGCAGAGATGGGTTTCACTGCCTTATCATGAATCTTAAGAGGTTTCAGTAAAAGCTGAAAAATGCTGGATGGGAATGGGCAGGACCAGAGGGAATTAGAACAAACGCTCAGTATTAATGAAGGATACTTAGTACTTTTTTCCTCTTACAGACTGGTACTCCCTTAAGGGGTTTTAGTGAAGTCAGAACAATAACAACAGCAACTAACACTAAGCTACCACACAGTGTGCCCACAGGAGAACCTGAACTTATTATTTCTACAGAACACTTACTAACAGACTCTAAAAGCTTGCCACAAATTTACTGTCTGGAGAAAAACTGTGCCTTGGTGGCTGCAGGAACCTTCAGACCTCCCTGAAACACAGCATCAACAGCCCTATCTAAGAATGAGGTTCTAAGATTTCGAGCGTGACAGCATCTTGCTCCATCAACATACTTCATTCCTTCCATCCTTCCAGAGTTAAGATATGGTACTGTCCACAGACTTAAGAGAATCTCCCCACATCATGAATTTAATTGGTAGAGAAAGCCCCACAATACATTTGAGATTATTTACCACCAGCTGTTTCAACACCATGAAAACACTCAGCAGTGCAACGGGAAAAGCCTGGTTCGGCGATTTTCTTCCCACTGAATTTTAGATACATCATGTTCAAATTGAACCTGGACAATAACTCAAGGACACTAGTCTCAAATTCTGAAGATTTCTATTAGAGATCCAACACAGTAAGCAGGACCTGATACAGGAGAAATCAGATGTCGCAAGTACTACAAAAGGGGAAGCAGACAAAAAGGTATGGAGCTGAAGAGGAAACAGCTCAATTATTTCAGGTAAGAGTATGGCTTGTAAGTCATATTCTTACATTTGGCTGCTGCTTCCCTTTTTCCCCCTTCCTCTTGCAAACTCAGTGCCTCCATCCAATTTAAAAAGCCTTACATGCCATCTTGGACAGATTTACTTTGTCTGTTATATCACAGCAAACAGTACTGTAGCAACTTCCAGCTGTGGAATGCTATGGCCAAGCAGGCAGTCAGTGCTGACAGACATTTCCAGGGCACAGACAGTACTGTAATTTTCTTACCATTTGAAGTCTGTAAACAGCACAAATGTGTTGCTATTTCAGAAGCAGTATCTGGCCCTGACAAAGTATAAATAATGGAGAGCAAAGCTATTAAATAAGGATCAAGTAGTCCAAAAAACCCTTTCCTTTTTGTATTAGGACATGTGAGCTTGAGCTGAAGCACCTGCTGTACCACAGAGAGGGAGACACTACGCCTGGCAACTCTCTCCAAGGTGACTGCCTGGTCCAGTTAACAGATACTAATTTTCTGGAGTGAATTCCAGAACAGACCTAAAGAACCAACTGTTTGTCTCAAGCATGCCACGGTGCTGTGAAGTGTTGCAGTTCTGAAGACTCAACTTTTTCCAGCAAAACACCATCAACAACTTCTTGATTGCTTGAGACAAATATTTTAGATTTCTAAGAGCTCGTTATGCTCCTCGGACACAAACCCTCTGCTTTAATTTCAGCTGCTATTCCAGAACACATTTACTTCTGGTTGGCAATTTCTATACTGTTTACACACAGAAAATGAAAACAGGCTTCCAGAAATTCATATTTTTATTGGTATAGAACAAGTTAAGAAGGATTGGCACTGACTTGATGTGCCTGGTATCTGAGTGGATCTTACAGTACGACACAGATTTCCATCTGATTTATATCCATAACACTCACCACAGATAGGCCAATGCAGACACATACATCATTAAACAAACAACCAGGACAAGTACAAGGACAGCTCACATTACAATCTTGTGTTTTTATCACCCTGTGATGTATTACAGTCCTGTGCCTATGTCCAGATAAATAAGCTTGATAGCATTACCTCTCTTCCCGCCTTCTAGAGGACACAATCTACTTTCCTCCTGGAATTCAGTATTACAAACTCACTGCTGATTTAGTTAGGCTATAGCCTAAAGCATCATGCTTTGAAAGCCATATATCACTGCAGAACAATTTACTCTGTTCAATTTACCCAGCTTCTAATCAAGCCATAGTTTTGCCCTTTCTACCTTTTGTATTTTCAGCATGTCACTGGTGTGCATGGGTTGTTTAAAAAAAAACCAAACCACCCGAAAAAACCAAACTCAACCATCCACAGAAAAAAAATAATCCTTATACTGTATACCTTACAACCACCCCTCCAAACTCATTGTCTTTGTCTGGCTTTTGCCGATTTGGCTTCTGCTCTCTTCTCCTTTCCCATGTTCTGTAGCTGGCAATCAATATTTCAGACTAGACATTCGCTCATTCACAGTGTAAAAAGGGATGGTAGGCATGGTGAAGGAACAGAGGCAAGAGCACCAAATCAAGATCCCAGCTGAGTTCTTCTACAGATCAGAAAGGACACACACAGCCCATCACTACATCACAGTGTCAGCTTCGAGTAAAGCCACAGATAAAGCAAAGCTAAGAGGTCTCTGAGTCCTCTGTGTAATAGGGAATTGCAACTGAAGATTACAGTACAAACAACTGATGGGTTTGTAAATGCAAGACTGCCAGACTTGTCATCCCACCCATTTCTACCACAAAAAAACCCTTAAAATATTTAGATTTTGCATAAAATCATGGAATGAAATGATGTGTGCCTAATTTCAGACAAGCTATCCTTGTAGGAACCTTGCAATTCTGATTTCAAGCTCTGAGTTTACTCCAGAAACAGCAGAAACATACAGCCTCATTCACTAATGAACATTTTCTGAATAAAAATGCAAATCAGCCCCAAAGCTAATTACACAACGGAAAGGAAGGGGCTTGTTATTACATATTACACCCTAAAAATAACAACAGGAAAAATAAAAGCAATCCATGTCCTAGCTTTAAATTCAAGGCTGTGGATGGATCCCAAGGGATGTGTTAAGCCCTGACACACCTGTACAGCTCAATACACATTTGCCATCTTTGACACCTGACATGCACCTACCACATCTCACTGATTACAGCCACCTTTGGAATAATAGGCTTCTGCAACCCCGTCTTCCTTACATCTTAATAGCTTTCTTCTGTACTTATCCCTTCATCTTAATCTCTAGTATTCTTCAAGCATCTCACATAGACAAGAAATACATCTGTCATACTGCTACCAGCTGAGAAGAGAGAAAATGGAAAAATCTATCACAAAATTTTATCTCAGTAGATATAGAAGAGTATCTGTACCCTTATTCCTCCACCTCATCTCAAATCTGTACCCAGCAGAACAATTTATGGGCTTTTCTGTAACTACTTTCATTCATGACTGGGGGTTTTGCTAGGGGAATTTTTCTTTCAGAAAAAAAGGGAATGTGTACTTGTCATGTCTCCTGGACTGAAGAAGCAAAAATTAAAATACAACTTTATACTCATTGCTTGCACCATTTCACAACGGCAGCTAAGTTAAGAGACTGCCTTTACTCTTCTATACTTGCACATTGAGGTGTGCAGCTCAACAGCCTGTTTTACTCACCTTTCTTTTGTCTTCATCTGCAGGATCAAATCTGAAAGTGGCCCGATTCTGTAAGTAAAAACAAGAGTTTGTGTTTGTTAAATGCACAGCAGCTGCTGAAGAGGTAATATCTGCAAAACTACTAAAAACTTCAGGAGCCTGGTTCAACCCAACCTCAGATGATGAGGCTAGAACCATGTCATCCTTTTCCCATCCTCCCCAACAGCAAAAGCTTCAGTGACTCCAATGAAGAGCTTCACAACTACTACTGGTGCAGAGCAAGCTTTTATCTGTGGCATGTGAATCAACCACCTCACACATAGCACCTGACAGGGCGAAAAATGAGAGAGATTGCCTTGTGTTTCACACATACCTCATTACTCAGGTTCTTCCCCAAGCAGATCTTGCTTACCAGGTTTTGAACCAGAACCACCACAGCATCATCTTGCCCAGAAAACAAGTATTATAAATCAAATAAGTCTTGCTACAAAAACTACCAGTTTCCGTGTTCTGGCAATTTCCAAAACACCTCACCAAGGTATTTGTTTCTCTGGTAGAAGATAGACATGGTCTAACAAGTTGTCCTTATTTTTTATTAAACACTTCAAATAGCAATTGGGTCTAGTTCTATGTTAGTATCCTGAAGAATGCTATTAGTGAAATATTACTCATATGACAAAAGTTACTATGACAATCAAATAACAGCACTAATACCAGACAGTCCTCTTAACATTTTAAAGCTTCCAATCTAAATGATCAAGCATGATGAATAGCTTCCAAAAAAAAAAAAATCGCTATTTCCACTTCTAATATACAACTTACTACATCATGCAAGTGACTGAAAAACAGAAGTGACTTTCAAGAGCACATTCATGGGCTTCTTACCTTTCATGACCCAAGCTCACAATTACACAGAAAGGCCTTGGACATCTACCCAGCCACCAAAAGTTACCAACATCAGTTAGAGCTTTTAGGATGGTAGGAAAGTCGTTCCCTTCCTCTCTCAAGAGTAGGCAAATAATCCCCTTCCTTTGTCTTACAGGGGTCCCAACTGGACCACAGGAGATCAGCAACATGCCAATCAAAAGCAGGTGAGCATTAAATGATGAGCAATTAACCAAGAGAATGCAAACTTCATGTTTGCACGTGAACATTTTTGCAAATTTACAGAAGCAATGTAGTGAGAGCAAGAAGCCTAAGCACCAGAGGAACAGGGATTTGGAATAATCACTGCAAATAGGACAGCACAGAGAAGCACCAACAGATCTATTAATTTCTCTCATTATAGTTATTCTACAGCCACCTGCACCTTGGAATTACACTTGATCTTTTTTTTTTTTCAATTAAAGCATATTTAATTTGTTATTTGGAAAAAAGCTAAGGAAACCTAAAGCCCTGGAACCTGGAGTACTCTGCTCAGGCTTTGCTGGCCCACAAATTGTCAGTAACAAAATGTACAGAAAAGAGATGCAGGAAATATAATTAAAAAGTTCTAAGAAACACAGTAAAGCAATGTCATATTGAGACAGTATTAAGAGTTCCCCATCCCACTCCAAAAGAAGTATTTAGCTACACATTTAACTCTTAAGACTTCACCCAAATACTTGAAATGTCAGAATAGAAGCTGCACGAGCTCTCACTCTGTCCTTGAGAATTCAACCCAAGCCTAAATAATTCATCTGGGAAAGCTGCTGAGAAGGCATAAAATCCAGTACAGCAAAATTAAGAAATTACGCTTGTGCATGCTTTTCAACAGAACACATTTAACACAGGGTCATTTTGAAGAGTAAGGACAGAGATAAAAGGTTCCTTCAATCAGAATCCTTGCTCTCCACCTCAGAGGTCAGCAAGTTAAAACAGATGTGTCTCACGAACTCCTGATCTACCAATCCTTCAGAGAAAGTGCCCTGCAGCTGCATCAATCTCTACCTTTGAATTCCACGTGCACAAAGGCAGCCTACGTCAAGACTGTTGCTCAAGGTTCTTCTACAAGCTCAAGTTTGAGTGAAGAAATCAATTACTGCCATTGTTAGATGTAAAACATATTGCACTTAAGACAGCAAATTTCAGGACACCTCCTGGAGGCTGAAGAATACCCACATCACATCCACATTCATTTGGCTTCTCCCCTAATCACAAAGCTACGAAACTTTAACTAAAAATCCGAATGCTCGTTCCTGTAAGAGATTCCTAAATTTCAGTCAACAGTTAGTTCAACATGACTGCATTTAAATTACATCCAAAGCCAAACTCTGAGTCAGTACCAGCTTTACAGACCTGTGTACCAGTCACAGAAGCATCTATACAAAGGACAGACACCTGATGCATTGAGACGTAATCTTTCAGAATGGACTATACTGCTCTGCTAAAATCTAGGTGGATAAAAAATACAAAAAACCACCCAACATCTATTCTCACTCTGATTTTCACTTCCCTGCATTAGCAGGAAACTCCTTCACTTCTTGACTGAGCATACACATATCAGGCTGCAACAGCAGTAGACCCTTACTACTTTTTCATACCTGCCAGCATTAAAAGCTCAACCTGCTCTAAGCTATCTTCCCTTTTCGTTTTGCTTGGCCAGAAACACGGAAAAATGAAGTGAGGTTTGTCACCCATTTCGCACACCCCCCCTGTCCCTGCACGCTGACACGGCCACTGTCCAGGCGACGGAAAGGCCTCTCTATTCCCGGTGACAAAGGGCTGCCCACAAAGGGCAGCACCTCCGGCAGGTGGGCAGGTACCCAAGAGACTTCAGCGTTATTCTGTCCAGCCCCTGCCCAGTGGTATACGTAGGTTAAAGGACTTGCGAGGCAAATGTACGCTATCAAATAGCTCCTTTTGCAGCCCGATCGCCGATAACCCACACTACCCACTGGGCGCGTAGAACGCAAGACCGAAGGTGCCGGGGGCCGAGCCTAGCAGTGGGCTTTGTGCTCCCTTGGAAGTCTGCTTTCCTCTAGGCGCTGCCCTGGCTCTCCGCCCCGGCAGTGCCCTGCACGGCCTGCGGGCGGGGAGCGCACGGCAAGGGCCGGGAGGCTGCGCCGGGCAGGGGCATAGTGGTGAAGCGGTGAGCGCTGGGGACCCGGCGCAGAGCCGAGCCCGGGGGGCAGCGGGACGATGCCGGCGGCGCTACCGATGGCGGGCGGGGCGGGGCGGGGCGGGGCGCCGACACCGCCGGGGGAGCAGCGCAGAGGGGAGGGGGATGGGACCCGTTNCTATTGGCTGCCGTCCCGCCGCCCGGCCGTTGCGGAGAGAGGACTACATCTCCCAGCATGCCGAGCGGCGCGGCCCTGCGGCGCGCGGCGGCGCTAGCGGGGCTTTGTTGCCACGGGGCACGATGGGTGCTGCAGTCCGTGCCGAGAGGAGCGGCGGCAGCGCGTTCTCGGGACGCTCAGCGGCACAGGGCGCTGCCCGGCACAGCCCTCCCTCCTCCTTAGGCTTGTCCGATCGTGTGCACTCTGCGACCCGCCCTGTCCGCACCGTGTCTGTCACAAGGCGAAAGGCTGCCAAAACCAGGGCTGGCCGCTTTTTCTTAAGCTTTTAGGTCATTAGGCTCCCACCGCGGGCGAAGTCTGTGTGTGTTCCCTGAAGCGGGGCTTCGCCACAGCGTCTGGCAGAGCAAAAACCAACCGCCTTCTTCTCAAGCCACCAGAACAATGGTGGTACACGAAAATTCTCCACTTTGTTCAGGAAGTGGCAGGAAGGGAAGGTGGGCTGCATCGACAGAGCCGGGCAAAGGTGAAACATGTCTCTATAAAGGTTTTGCAAGACCGTGGCTTTAAACTACACCGAGCAGATACACAGTATTTCCATCCTCAAGGTGCCCTATAATCGAAATTCACTGTCCAGATAGCAGAAAATGATATATTGAAGTTAACACAAACAAACAAACAAACAGACATTTTTGTTCATACGGAGCTGTGGCCGGTCTCTCCTTGAAACATTTATTCCTTAAATTCAGGAGGTGCTCCGTGAGAAAGAGAAACCTTTCCTCTCACAAACGACCGGCTCCCCAGTGGACAATGCCAGGGAGGGTGCGCCTGCAGAGGGACAGGGCGCTGAGGTGCTCAGATGCGACCGGTGCATGTCTGCAGTGTTTAAGATGCAGACCCACACCAAAACCTGAATTTCCTCCCTAAGGGTTTCTTGCCGAAGGAACTGAAATATAAAACCAGAACAAGCACAGTCACTGGACTGTAAGGAGTAACAAAATCCAGCCACCCGGTGTGCAGCCATTTCTTCTGAGTCAGATCCATGTGTAAACTAATGCAGCTTTGGAGAAAAACCCAATGAAAAGAGTCTTTTGCTTGTTAGATTTGCAACTCTGTAATAAAGTATAAGCCTGCTTAGATTTACTTCACAGCACAGCAAAACACTCATTTTACTTGCACATAGCCAATTAATTATTATTTTTTTAAATTACAAAACCTGAAAAATAAAGATTAGGAAACTGTTACTGCCCTTTAAAGGCACATTGTTATTCATCATCAGTGCATTTTAGTTTCCACTTTATGTAGCATATGAAGGATTAGGATTTCAGTGAAAGAGAGGGACAGAATAAATTGCATCCTCTACCAAAGAACTGCCAGACCTTTTCAGATGGGTGCATACCATGAGCCCTTCCCATGTTAGTCAGCTTTATCTAAACTTTCCAAAGCAATGTCTGCCCCTGAATTTCATGGGTTTCAGGGTCAGTCACAACAGAATTGTGGGGCTGGGGAGGTCAGAGGCCATTTTTGTCAAAGGCTAGTGACCTTAGCAGCAAGAGGTAGCCTGACAAAAACAGGATTCATGCTGCTGAATGGAGTTCTCACTGCTCTTCCCCCGCTGAGCCTTTTTTCTACCTGGTAATGAAAAATCTTGAAGAATTGTAATGGATTTTTGTACACATACATACAGATATATTTGTGTGTGTGTAGATCTATTTAAAAATACTAAATGTGTTATGTCAGTTATGCTGTAATACATAGTATTAGTTTCTATGCTACTCCATATATTTTATATATGTTTTAGCCTATGATAAAGATGACATTTTTATAAAAATGTGTATTTGTTGTTAGAAAAAAAGAATGTAAGCAAGAAATTAAAAAAAAAAAGGAAAAGCAAGAGAGAAAAAAAGAAAAAAGAGAGTAAAGAGAGGAAAGCGAAAGATGAAAGTAGGAAAATAGAAGAGAAACTGAAATTGAGATTGAATATTTCAGAATGTGGTATAGAAGTTTCTTCAGCAATGTTTGCATAGTCACATATTTACGTTATATGCACACAAATGCATGGCTAGGCAAGAAACCCCAACTTTTAGTTTCCATGGTCACGGGAAAGGATTCATTAACAGGCTGCAGACTCTGACTCAGGAGGTTTGGCAATTTGTACTGGGATGATTTAAGACATTCTTGCCCCTCACCAGACATTCTGCCCAGAGGTTACGGTGCTCTCCCGAGCTGCTGCACTCCCTGGCCTGGTGCACACCCTGTGACCTGAAGGCTCCCGTGGTTTGTGCTGCTGTGGCGGGTTCTGAGCTGCAGTGGCCCAGGATGGGTCCTGCTTTCCCTCGCAGCACTTCTCACGCAGCTGGTGATGGTGGCCTACGGTTCACCAATCTAGATACTGCTTCCCATGAACGTCTACTTTAAATTTCAAAGCCCTCATCAGGAAGCAGTTCAAAAGTAGTTGGAAGTGCATATTCAGACTCCTGAGGCATCAACACAAACTTCTAAATTAATTAAAAAAAAAAGGAGAAGAAAGACTGTGGAGGTTTTTTTTTGCAAAAGACTTTCCAAGCCCTGTCTGACTGATGATGTTCTTGGCTCTTTTTTATAAGCAGTTTTGTGGTGCTGCTGTTGGTCAGAATTCCCTCTCCCAGGATGTTGCAGCTCTCCACGCAGAAAGGTTTTCTTATTTCTGGGTCTCACACTGTGTCCAATATCCCTCCTCCTTTCCGAAAAGTCTGCCTGAGCTCTTGAAATCAGGGTAACGGAGTTGTCCCCAAAGGTGTTAAAGGATATGGAACATTTGTATGCTAAAATAGGCTCATTTTCTCCTCTCTTTCAGTCAATGGGGATTAGGCTTCTTTCGGCTTAACAATTTACTATAAAAAGCAGACAAAATGCTTCTGGCTTCCCTTGAGTGGTGCTTGGGTTCACCTCCATCCTGATCCTTCCAAAGACCCAGCCTTGAGTTATTGGTCAGTTCTACCCACAGACATCTCACCAATGCATCTGGTCCTGGGGGGACCGTGGCAGGTCATGATCACCAGTCCATCAGGTAAGTGGAGGTGCATCACTCACTTGCCACGAATTGTACCTGTTCTCGAGTCCTTCCTTGGATAAAAACATACATGATGACATCTAAGATTTTTTTAAGGTCTGCAGCTTGTAGAAGTTTTTGTATTTAAGTAAATTTAAATGCCATCTATTTAATTTCAAGAACTTTATTTGGGTGTGAAAATCCCTCATATATCTTGCACAACTGTACAAATAACACTTATGTTCATTTTAGGCATAAACATGGTTATTGTCACACTGGGTGCTATCAAAGATTTTATTTACAAAACAATTACTAAAATGCCTGTTGTCATATTTCCATTTATTTATTTCTTACCCATAGGGTAATAGGTCCACCATAATTGCTTGGTGCGTTTTATAATACAGAAGAAAAAGCTATGTTAATAAAAACTAACAAAAACTCACAAATAGCTACAAATCTGACAGAAAATGTCTAAGAAAAATTCTCCCAAAAATACAATACATTTTTCCACACATACACAGTACAGAATAACTTCAAAGGCACAGCTTTGAATTTTGCTTTTGTAGACGTATAGAGAATTATCACCACGTGAAGGAATTGAGAGAACAGTTTCATACCTGTCAATAGATAATTAAGCGAATAATCATGTTTGCATTGTCATTTTCTTTATATAATTGCTTCATATCATCATATTTAACATATGTGGCTCTGAATCCAAAATCTTCTCAGTCCCCAAGTCCCTTCTTACCTTGTCATTACTGACCAGAGAAGTTAGATTTTTCCAGATTGTGCAAACTCAACACAAATACATATATAATAAGAACAATAGTCAACTTAAGGCAGTGTATAATTCAATGCTACATGTCTTTTCTTCTCTTTTGTAAAGATCAAACTTAGTGGATCAACAGAAAGGTGCATCAATACACAAAGTTAGATGTAAACTGAAACCTACAGCAACACGTGTCTTTTTAAGGAACCAGATAGAGGAATTGATATGAATAAGTGATGACTTGGCAGAATGGTTTCTAAAGAATGCATTAAGAGCTTAAAAGAAGAACAGATGACAGGGTTTAGCTGAGGGTGTATTTCCTGTCTTTAATTCAAATTATAAATAGGTCCTGTTCCAGTACTTTCTTTTTGTAAGACTCATTAACATTTGTCAATAAGAGAGGGGGTAAAAATGGCTCACTCAAATTGAGAGCACACAGGGTTGGCCCAGAATTAAAAAAGGCACAGATCGGCCCAAAAAGTGGTCTAGAACAGCACAGAAGTATTTGTCGGCTACAGGAACATTCAGTCATACAGGTCTGCAATCTGCCCACGTTAGGAACTACATTACTGCCCAGGATCTCTTCCATTTTCACCTCCCTTGAAGAATGTCCACGAAAAGTCCCACACAGCATGAAGTTTTTGTAACTCTTGTACGTGTGTGGGCTTAGCTAATACCAGTCATATTCATTTAGCCCAGCCTGTGGTGGCTTCCCCATTGATGTAGGCAAAGCCGGGAAAGTGTTGCATGTGCTCGTACTCAGAATTCCTGCGTGTTGTCAAGGGTGTGTACATGTCACTGGAATTCCCGTATCTCGTGGAGTGCATGGATGAGCTCGTGTAGCAGGAGTTGGCAGCTGGGACCTCTGGCCAGCGTGGAGTCACTGGTGTGGGATGCAGCCTGGGAGTGCTGCTCATCAAACAGGGTTCCATTCTTGATGTGGGGCCATTGAAAGGGTACTACAATTAAAAAAAACAACAAAAAAATGAAGAATCATCTGCCACACACTTCATTTTAAAATAAGGGCTGGTGGTGTCACAGTTCTGTGTTTAACAAAGCCAAAATCACATCAATTAGCAGCTATCCAGCAACAAGGTATCATACTGAAGGTGCAATATCAGAAAACCAGTGTCTGCTGTAAACCAAAGTTTCAGGGAAAGTCTTGCAAAACAGTCACTGATTTTAAATATTGAATTAATTTATCGAAGTGCTAGGTGTATCTGGGAGCAAAAAAATAGATTGAATTAATTTAATTTTTTTCTCCCACTTTTACTCAAAAACTTGCTATTTACTAAAAATCAGAATATAAAATGTCCCAACTGTTCCTCACTCAAGTGAGTTTTGAGGGAGGGGAGCAAAAGAATCTTTAGTTCTGGCTTCCCTTTAAAGGATTCACAGGACATCCTGACAGTTTCTGCAGGACAACAGTATGGTCTGGCCCCAGAGCCAGCAGCTAATTGGATAACTTATGGAAAGAGGCAGCAGGAGAAGAATCTCTCTATTCCCCAGCTGTTCACAGTGACACTTAGAGACCAAAAGTCAAAGAAGTTTGACAAATGGCTTCCACTAAGGAAGGATAGGATAGGAAGGAAAACAGAACAACTTTTGCCCTCTATAGCCACAGGCTGCCCAGCAACAGAAAGAAAATTGTGCTTATGAGTGCTTGCTTAGCATGTATTTATCTTATTGCCTGTCCTGCAGGAGCAGATCATCTGTGTGCTGTGTCTGAGGAATGGCTCTCCCTGTTTTGTCCCCCTGTTACCCATCTGCATCACAGAGATGGTTGGGATCCCTGTTCCCCTTGGCCAGCCACGTATCTTCAGAGCTTCTACGTTTTACATCTTTATACCTTTTCTGCAAAAAGCATCACATTTAAAATTTCAGTATCTTGGGTTGACACTGTGGTATTTCTTTAACTAGAAAGCTGTCACCAAAGTAGGACTATCACCTCTTCTGATGCTTACAAACCTTGCAAGTTGCATGCCAAAGTTTTCTATGGCTGTAAAACCCCTTCCCTAAATTTTGGAGGGTTATGGAGAGAAAAGCTGGAGTAGGTGTTCCTAGGAGGGAGGTAGCAGAGATTCCCAAGGGTCTCATTACATTACTCTGCTGTGGAGGGGCCCGGGGTTAATCAGTTGCATAAGCAACTGTTACATAAGCCCAAGGCAATTACAGCAGTGTCTCCACGAGGAGTTTGTGCTGTCTCCCTTCCGACCACAGCCAGGAAGGCAGCCCAGCCTTGGCAAACGTATTTGAACAGTTCACAAGCCTCAGGCAGCTCAGGGCCACACGCTGGCCACTCCTAGTTAGAGAGGAGAAAAAGAAGACTCTTTTTGACCAGCATACTGTAGTTAGTAATTTAGCATATTCCTACATGTCCTGAGGAGACAGGCCAGTAGGCAGATGAGAGGGAAAACATCAAAGGTGTTATCTAGCCTGTACTTCCCATCACCACAGAGGCTGGATCTACCTGTGCCATCACAGCTGCTGAAACAGGGTGTTAAACTGCAGCACCACCCCGGAACATCAACACTTCAACACTGGTACTGCTAATCCAGCTGCCAGAATAAGCTGTCCTGGCAACACTGACAACCGGTCTATACAACGCCATCTAAATTTCCATCTTCACTCCAGAGAAAGGTTTTTCAGTAGGAAAGTTCAGCAGAGCTTACCTAATGAGTGTAAAAAGCCTTACGTTCCTTTGAAGGAGAATCAAGTTTGTTGGCTCTCCAAAAGCTTTCATTGAAGATGAGAACTTCCAGCAACCAGCAACAATGAAACTCAAGCTTTGAAACAGTATGTGGCCCAAGCTAAGAACTTTCTTCTTCGTCTTCAGCAGCATTTTACTTGATACCAATTACTGTGCTCTTTGCCTTTGTTACCCATTGATCTATACTTGAAGTCATTGTAGATTCTTGTATTAAAGAGTGTACTTACAACAGGGTTAACCTAGCCTTCTGCCATAATACACCAGTGATTCTCTCCTGTCTTCTTCCCAGTGAGATAATTGATCTATTCTGTTGTTTACCATAACAGAAGCCTTTGCCACCCTGACTCAGTGCAATTTTCCTTTGAGGTTTTGAAGCAAAAGTTGTGACTTGTAACAGGGGAATTACTTGCTTTCATATCCCTTAGAAATGCCAAGAGAAATCCCTGTCTTCAGCCAGGATCATTTGCTATTTGAAAATCTTTAGACTGCAAAAATGTTCACCTATGATCAAGAAGAAGAAAATGAACTCTGGGAATATTGTGGAGAGTCTCCTTGTTGTATACAGCATTATGTGGGGAAGCCACATTATGTCTTTTTGGTCGTTTGGAACTACAAACAGAAAAGATACTCCTCCTCCAATGCGCAGCCCAGAGGCCATGCTTAGGCTTACTAAGAAGGCAGGGGAATGGCTGTGCATGAGGGGACAGGATACAGTGTGCTGCTTTTCCTTTTCATCAAGCACAGCCGATGCAGCTATGTTTATGAATGTGTCATGAATGTAAAAAGAATAATTGCTTGAAAATAACATGGACTCTAAATATCCAGTATTTTACAATAAATTCTGTTATGACTGAATGCAAGATGGAAAGTTTTGTAATGGTAGGTCAGCTAATCGCAAATGACTCAGTGGCTTCTTTTTCCCTACAGTGAAGAGACTATTGAAAGACAATATTTTTAAAGTACTCATTGGCCCCTGCCTGACTATTAACTCACCCAATGAAGCATCTATTCAGCCTTGTTGGAGTGTCCAAAGCAGAGCCATCTGGGCGGATGCCTGCCCATGCTGCCTGAATCACCTTTCACACTCTACATCCGGTTTAATGAAGAGTGCTTAAGCTGAACTCAAAACACTGGGGCCTAGTGATCTTTGCCAGATATAAAAGCGACATTTGTTGGAGGACTCTTGACAGGAAATTACCATTTTCTGGGTTGACTCACACTTGTTACTACTGCTGCCATTAGACCCAGACAAGAAGCCCTTTAAGCCTGTGAGACTTTGAGCAGATTATTGTTATGGCCTTGCCCAAAAAAGTAAAATTAACTCAATTTCTTTTAGTATTATTTTACAGAATACAATGTTAAATATGTCTTCCCATGAAGTGAAGGCTGAGTTTCTGCAGTGAAACGATGGAGAATTATCTCTTTATCCTTATTCTCAACTCACCAACCAATTTTACATGGAAGTGAAAGGTTTCAATGTCCAAACAGCAAAATATTTTCCTCATGAATGTGGCTCTGACTTTACATTGTATTAGCTCCCACTTTTGCTGAATGCTGTAAATTATTGTTGCATGTTAGCCACTACTTTAGGACTTGCAAATAACACATACCAGAAACTACTGAATTGTGGAGAGCTGGCTATAAATTAATTTAATAAAAATATGCTTAAATCTTATAAAATGACATATTTGAAACTATTGCTTAATTGCATTTGTATAACCCTTAATCTGACCCTTTTCTCCACAAATTGAACCTTATTGAATCTGTTAATTAGGCTGAGTGAAACTTTGAAGTCTATCTAAGTGATTTTGTTACTTTTGGGAGTGGCATTTGGAAGCCTTTGGAAAATGCTATTTGTAATTATCTCAAAAGAAGTTAAGACATCTGTTTCCTGTTGCATTCAATACATAATTACTTCAATTACATGCTAACAGTCTCGAGGCCCTTGTGAAGCCATACAGTTGGGAACAATGACTCTTGCTGCATGGGTGGGATTTGGGCAGTATTTTTGTCTTTCTGTCATTACCAGCAGTTTGATGACAGAGTGGTTATTGGGGAGGGTGCATTAGTCTTACTGCATTGGTACAGTCAGGAGTTTATAATGTGTATGTGCTGGAGGATTAAGAACTTTCCCCCTTCTTTTCCTTTTTTCCAGAGCAGATGGGCCAGAATAACATGAATGGACACTAAAGCATGGGCTCTGTCTGAGACAGGGTTTCCTCGGTGCCCCCAGTCACAAAAACAGTTTCTGCTGTCTTCCAGTACTGCTTCGAGTAAATCCTGCTGCAGAGGCTTATGAA
The DNA here is from genome assembly GCA_013399195.1 of Dicrurus megarhynchus. Lineage (NCBI taxonomy): Eukaryota > Metazoa > Chordata > Aves > Passeriformes > Dicruridae > Dicrurus > Dicrurus megarhynchus. The sequence continues at coordinate 414,812 of VXAD01010763.1, read as the reverse complement.
GGGAAGGCATGGTTTAGTGGAATTGTGGCATGCAATATTTTACAGAAAGACTGAGTAGTGCTGCATGCTGCACCCCTAAGAAGTTATGTGAGACCAGTGCAGTCCCCAGAGCAGTTTAGGAGAGTCAGGGTACAAACATTGCTTAAAGTTCCTTTAAATATGGCCCAAACACGGTGCTCCGGGCCTCTGAGAGGTGCAGACCTGATCTACTGCTTAACAGCAGACGGTACTACTGCAGCATTTTCCAGAGTGATTCGTTCTGTCCAGGCCATGGAAGTAAACTACGATCTTCATAAATGCAGCTTAAAGGCAGCCAAAAAAAAAAAAAAAAAGTTTAATTCTTGTCTTTAAGGTAGGAGCTGCATGGTACAAAAGGAGAAACATTGCCATGCTACTTCTATGGCTCTCTGTCACCTGAGATCGACCGTTTGGAGATGGTTGTTCCATTTTGGAAGTGGCAAAGGAGAAAAGGTAAAATGAGGCTGTGTTTAGTGTGGCATCTAGAAGTGATTCCCACATCTAGGTGACTGATCTGGCAGCTTCTTGACTGAGTCCCTCCTATCTACTCTGAGATCAGGTTTGCACAGAAAGGCTGGAGGGGAGCTCCAGCTCCATCAGGTTCCCTGCTCAGCACAACTGAGAGAACAGGACATTCCCAGCCTCCCCAGACTACGCCTGCCCTGCAGTCATTGGGTAACTCCTGTGCACAGAGCACCTGTCACAGCAGAAACTAAAGAGATGATAATGCTCAACTCTGGAAGAGAGATGACAGGGAGGAGGTGAGGAAGGAATGATGCAGATCTATAGTGTCTTAAATGGTGAGAGTAGATAAACAGGGAATGAATGAATATTCCCTATTCTCATAATTCAAAAAACCCTAGGGCACCCAATGCAATTATGAGATAATAGACTTAAAATCAGCAAGAGAATGAGTGTTTCATGCAACCCCTTGCAAAGTCTGTATGTACAAAAAAGCTCAAAGACAGGGGAATGGAGAGTGGTTTGCTACAAAAGACATCATTCCAGCTGCTGCTTCCTACTCAGGATATCCCTAGGTTAGCTCTTGCCAAAGTCATCATAGCTATGCTGGTGAAAGGACCACCTTCTACTTACCCTACTTCTAAGACTTTTCCTCCACACATCTGTTTCTGGTTGTTGCTAGAGATAAGACCTGGATAACTGAACCTACAGTGTGACTCACTACAGCGACACATTAGGGCACTTACACTTAATGATGTGCATCTTCGTATGTTACCCGATAGGTTAAAATGTGTACTGCTGCACATTTCTCTAATTATTCTTCCTACTAAAAGTGTTTGCCTTGAAATTTACAAAGAAAAATTACTGCAGCATGAATTAGTTTGTGTTTAAGGAAAAGGTAGAACTACATGAATTGAAATACTTTTGTATAGCCTGAAAGAGGATTAAGACCTGTCCAGCCAGGGTGAACCTTGCAGATAAAAGCTGTGCTCAGAAGCCAGTCAAGCCTCCCCTGTGGAGGGGAATTAGGTGTGACTTTGTGAAGGGGTTACCTTTGAAGGAGGTAACTCTCTGCTAAACTCAACATAGGATGATGAGACCTCTCAGAGGCTTTTAGACACGTTGTCTATTTTCTACCCTGGCATCTGGTACCTAAAACTGCAGAAGCAGACAACTGATGGCATAAAGTGTCAGTTTAGACGTGTTTATATACACACACACTAAACAGTCCTCTTCTATATGATGGTGGGGCAGCCTCAGAGTGTTGTGTGCACTCCTGCACTATGGCTTAGAGGATTAGGTAGTAACAGATCAACCTGTAGATCATTTTTCATTTGTCTGCCAGGCTTCTGGCCAGTAAGCCAAGTCAAGAAATGAGCAATCAGGCCTGGAATTACAAGTAAGGACCTGTTCTGAGAATTATTCACAGATGGTGAGGGAAGAAGAAAAAATTAGGGTTAAGACCAAGGTTTGAACAGACTGTTCCTGTCATCCAAAAGAGTCGTAGCCATCAGTGGGAATTAGCCTATACTGCTAATATACTGCCAGACCCCCACGTGCACTTTTCGAGAGCTGTAAAGAAATAGTTAATAGCAAATAGTAAAATAGTAAAAAGTAAAATAGTAAATAGTAAAATATCTCTGTCTGTGTGACTTCTTCCTCAGCACAGTCTCACTCTAAAATTCCAATGACAAAATCAAAACTCTTAAACCTGGAGTGTGTCACACTCTTCCACAGAAAGAGGTTGGACACGAAGTTTTTCAAGACCAAAATAATTATTTATAGCTGCAGCTCAAACCCCCCCTCAACTACATGTCACCTGTTTTGGCTCAGACCCTTGTCTAGGACAAGGGCTCTCCCTGAATCCATGTTTGTAGAGGAGAATTTGCCACACACACAGAGCTTTTTTTTCTCAGGAGTTAATCCCTAGACACTATCCTAAAGAGCATGGTAGAACAGTTGCTAAAGTTGAGCCAAAGTTCTATATTTGGCCAGAATGTAGATTATAACAAAGAGTTCTTTTGAATGTTATGGTCAATGCCTCCTCTTCTCAGCTGATTATACTCCCACAACTCTGCACATTGCAGCTCCTTTGGTTTCAGTATGGTGGCAGGTGGCAGCTGTTGATATATTCATTGTAAATTTGGCTTCCTGTGTTTTTATTTTGCAACATCATGAGTCCTATTCCAATTCTTTGCAATATGTTCCCCTCACAAAGACCACTAGAAAAACAGCAGTTCCTAGCATCTTATTAGGGACATCTTACGAACTTATTTTTTGTTAAAAGTAGCTAAGAAACGACTTATCAGGGCAGGCATTTTACAGACACTAACTTAGCTTTAAAAAGACCATCAGCAAATTCTATATCAAACTGTCACAGGCTTTTAGATAACTTTTCAAAAGTAAGGCTCCAGTTTGTAGCTCCTCTCAATACAGAACAAGCACACTGGTAGGGTTTTGCTGGCTGCGTCCTGCTGTGCAGTTTCATCTCAGTTTATAAGCAGCATGAGAAAGAACATGCTACACAGAAATTAAAATAATTTTCCTTCAAACTGTGACCATTAAAGTGTAGCTGTTCTTCATATGTGTTCAAGACAGTTCAAAGACTAGCAAGAGAGGAAAAAATTATCTGATATCTGCACCTGTAGAGACAGCCTACAACAGTATGAAAAATACTTGCCTGAGTTTGATGTTTGCTATTGTTTGCATACAACATGTTAACCAGGACACAAGTAAACTAAGAATGTGTTGATCTTGATTTGCTTTACTTGTTTCTTGAGATAACAGGGTAAAACCTACACCGAAAAATGGAGGAAAACAAACCTGTCCCAGGACACTGCACTTAAATGTTCACTCACTTTCCTACTGAAGATACAGCAGCTGCAAAAACCCTCTGACAAACCTGGACACCCCATGTAGTCTGACAGACCAGAGAGAAGTTGCAGCTTGTCCTTTCCATACGTTAGGGAGCCATTGTTGAGCTGCTCCAAATGAGCATATTGGGTTTGTACAGATCTCAAAAAGCTTCAAGGAGATCAATACCATTATTCTTATCTTACAGCTAGGGAAAATGAAGCATAGAAAGGAGAAACGAATCCTCTAAGATCGCGTGGCAGACTGATGCCAAAGACCAGAATGAGATGCAGCTTTTGTGTGCTCTGTTTCAAAGCAATACCAAATTCACACCTTTGCATCTGGTATGGAACTGTTGCAGTCCAGTGATGATAGTTAAGCATGGCAGTCCCTGATACACTTTTATAAATTTTATAAATATTTTTATAAATTTTTTTAATTTATAAAAGAAATGATTTTATAAATTTATTTATTAAAATAAATAATTTTATAAATTATTTGTTTTAATAAATAAATAATTTATTTTTATAAAGAAAGTGTAAGTGGTGCCATGCGGGTGGAATACCCCAATGCCATTCCCTCCTCCCTGTATCTGCCCTTTGCTAATCTTCCAGCAGAGAGCCCAGAGAGCAGCTGCCTATGCTGAGGAAGCACCAGCTGCATGAGGCACTAAAGCCCTCCGACAGTGGCACTGCTTTGGAACTCTTGCCAGATCTGATCTTCACATTTAATCTGGGCTGGCTCCTACTGGCTCGGCTTCGTGAGGTGGAAGAGTTACTGATATAATTTCTCAGCTTTGTAGTAGGAGAGCATAAGATACAGATTAAACAGCCTCTGCAATGGTGTCCTGAAGTTATTCAAACCATATGCAGAACTCACTGTTTTGGCAAATCCCTAAACAGGGGTATCCTCAAAAGCAAAGACCCCAGAAGAATTCAGTATGGCCTCTGCATCTTCAGCTGTATGAAAACACTTTTATTTCTTCTTAGGGATCTCTTCCTGCTCCCAGCACCTAAGAGTCATACAACTAGTTATATTCGTTCTTGCTTTAGCTACTCCTTAAAACAGAAACACTTTCCATGATCCAGACTGCTGGGTATTAGAGTTAATACTTTATATTCACAATCTAAAGCTACATCTGATCTCCAAATGAAAAGACACCTAGGTAATATCAGAAGATGAAAAAAATTAGGAGCCATCAATATCTAGACAGATTATTGATTCAGACAACTAATATGCTGATAAATTTACAGAACAAATTTATTTTAAATCTTATAACAACCATCATCAAGTAATAAATGCAAATTACCTGTGAAGAGCTTCTGTGGTAAGCTGAGTAGTGAAGTGGTCCAGAAATAGCAGTATCATGTGGTAAGGATGGATACTGACTCTGCATTGGATGGGGATGCTGGTTGCTATAGCTACCATAGTTGTAACTTCCTGTGTATCTAAAATACATCAAAAACCACTTTTAGTATGCACAATAATTTATTCCCACTAATCATTCCACGACTTTTATGAAACATACCATTGTTTTGGAGGGGTTTTTGTAATAGGAGGATGATATTTTAAATCTTTCTCAAAAAGATATCTTTCAGCTCAGATGGGAAGCAGATGCCACTAGTGAAAGTGTGTGTCCAGCACAACATCAAATAGAGAGACCCAGTCTGTTTCTGTGACTAATTTTAAACTGCAGACTCAGCTCCACAGTTTCTGAGGAGAAAGTATCTTTCCCTTCTATTGTTATCTAATGCCATGTTCCCAGTAAATTGATGTCCAGACTCAGGAAGTATGGTAAACCCTGACTTGAAGAACTACGAGTTCAGCTATCTCCTTGTACTGCAGTCAGATGTTCCTTTTTTGGGAGGGAGAGAAGTGAATTAGCTTGAATCTGAAGCATACAGTGTTCAGCTTTAGCACAGCCAACTCAGTAAGAGAGCGGGATGTGAGATTGAAGAACTGTCTACTTTCTTTCTGATTCCCAGCCTCCTGTCTAGGGACATCCGGGGGCAAAAGAGGGAGCAGTTTCCTTAGCTATTGAGTCAGTGTTTGTTGGCCACCACTGCTTGGACCATTCGCTAGCAGAAGATGCATGGACACTTTCTGCAATCTCCCCATCTTTGCAAACGTGAACATCTGAACTTTCTTGTCTTTCAGAAAAGTTGATTCACCTAGATTCAAATGTTTCCTCAAATCAGCATAATCCATCTATCACCAGAGGCAAGGGATTCCTGCAGGAACAATAAATTCTCACATATATACACACATATATATAACACAAACACTGCCTTACTGTGGTCTGTTCCAAGTCTTGAACACTCTTAGCTCCCAAACCTCCATGCTGCTCTGTTTCTGCCTCCACCAATAAGTCATATTTCTGGATAAGAGAGATGTTCCCTTTCTCCTTATCCAGGTTTTCCCAGTAAGGGCTTAGCAGTGACATTCAAACAGATATCTAAACCTAATCACATCCAAGATGGAAGAAGATGCAGGGTTCAAATTAATCTACTGATACCCTTCCAAACAGTTGAGTGTCTTTCACACTGGGAAAGCACTTCTGCAAAGTTAATGAGTTTGCAACAAGACTGAGGAACACAGTAAAACCTTTTGAACCTATTGCATCATGGCAGCAACCGGGCATTTGCTAATCTTGCTATATTGTCTTTTCCTTCTCCATCAATTAGTTTGTAATTGGTTTTTTTAGTTATGGATATCTATGAGTTATGCACTGAATCAAATGAGGATGGCACAGAAGAAGTGTTGCTTAATGAAAACAGCACTGAGAGCTTTAGTAAGTGTCTGAAGTTTTTCCAGATCAAATAATGTTACATAAATTTATACCTGTAATTATTTTAATTCAGAGCCTTGAGCAAATTTTGGTGATGGAGAATATGAGAATTTAATTTATGGTGATAATTTAGTTATGGTGATAATGTGTCTGTGTCTTCAAACTGTGGACATTTTTTTATCTGCAGGTTAACAGCAGTCACTGAATCACTGAGGCTGGAAGGGACCTGTGGAGTTTATCTAGTCTAACTCCCCTGCTCAAAGCAGGGTCTACTAGAGCAGCCTGCCCAGGATCGTGTCCAGATGGAGTCTGTACATCAGCAAGGATGGAGATTCCATAGCCTTTCTGGGCAACCTGCTCCACTGTTTGATCACATTTACAGTAGAACAAGTTTTTCATTCATTTATGTTTAAACAGAATTTCTTGTACTTCTATTTGTGCTTGTCCTGTCATTAAATACCACTGAAAAGAACCTGTCCCTGTCTTCTTATCACCCCCCACTGACAAGACCCTCCCTGAACCCTCTCTGCCCAATGCTAAATAACCTCAGCTCTCAGCCTCTCTTGGTGTGACAGATAGTCCAGTCCCACAATCTTCATCAAAGTGGCCCTTTTTGGTCTTACTCCAGTATGCCTGGGTCTGTCTGGTACTGAGGAGCACAGAGTTGGATCCAGACGTGGTCTCAGCAGTGCTGAGCAAAAGAGAAGGATCCCCTCTCCTGAGACATGGTATAGTAGGGTTGTTCTCTAGGCACATCTAGCTTTTCAAACCATGGCACAGGAAAACAGGAATCAGAGAAGAAATCTACTGAAGCTTTCTCTTTTAGAAAATATCCTCCAGGCCTACTGTGGTTTTGAATAGAATTAAATGAGATTATAAAACTAAGACATAATATAATTATACAATAGCAACAACAGCCAAAGAATTATGATACCAGCATCATTGCAATACAGACTGAACTACATCAAGAAACAGCTTTTACTGTATTTCAAAAAACATCTAAGCAGAAGTTCACCCAAAACCCACCAAAAATACATAACCCCCACTTCCCCCAAGACACTGAGAAGTGCCTTACCCGTGTTCCTCTCTGTGGGGATAAACAGGTATCCGGTGTGTGACAGATGAGGAAGGTACGTGTGGACTCCTCATGCAGGGCAGCTGTTGGGAATTCTCCACAGGTGAGCCGGCGGCTGTTGTCACGGTGTAGGTGAGTGACCATGTGTAGGACTGCATAGCCCCTGCAGGCAGAGAGGAGCCAAAGGAGCACAGTTAACATGGGCTGCCATCCACAGAGGTGCCATGCCTTGAGACAATTACAGGAAAACAACCGAACAGGCAAGGGTCATGGAAAGTGCACCGACCAAAGTGAACAAACCCGTCCTATCTGAGGCATAAATATAACCATACGTAGATCATTTGGAGCATGCAAGGATCCAGAAGAATGAAACATATCTGGAATGGCTCACACTGTGGACTTCCAGTGTGGTGTTGAAATAATTTTGCAGAATAAAACAAAACCCTGGAATAGGACTTAGAAATGGAAGAACACCAGTGCTAAGATTTCTCAGGCATGATGCACCAAACCCTGAGGTCTCTCTCACATGGAGAGGGCTGCTGGCCTGCTCAGCTCTGAGGCCTGGACTGAGGCAGGAAGTATGATCAGAACAATGAAGGATTAGAAAAAAATGGGTGTTATGCAAATAAATTTCTTGAATCCTTTTGCAGTTTGTACCTGTTCCACCCAACTAGGTACCAGCCCTTGTAGTGGCAACACTACAAGTAGATAGATAGAAATAGCCTGGTCCTTTCCGTCCAGCAAATAATGTTTCTTTCTTTTTTTTTAGTGGCAGCAGAGACTGGACTTAATTTATTTTTGTCATGTAGAGCGTTTGTGGGAAGAGCAAAGCAAAGAAGTGGGTTTTCCATTTTGCTTAGAAGGTGCTGAGTTTTTTAATCATCCTGATCCCTTCCAGGCAGGAACTCCAGTTTCATGAGCCAGCTGCTGAGAAACCTTTGTCCTTTGCACACACCCCTTTCACTCAGGAGGCTGACAGATCCATTGTTCCAGTATAACATAGCTCTTGCTGGAGGTCATGACCATACTGGCTGAGATTACCCTGCAAATGAGGACCAGAACACTGAATTTAACCCAATGAGAACACTGGTTTGGGGGGCTCTGGGCACTCTTGACTCTTTTTCTTTAGCTAAAAGGAATTGCAGGAGGTGACTCAGTTTTTTCAGTATGGATTCTAGGACTTCCTGTAGCATGAAAGGGCCTAATTCAGAGCGGGAAGCGATTGTACTCCCAGGTCTGTGTCCACTCCATGGCTTTGGGAAGTGAAAAGCCTATTTCAGATGTGAATCATTTTCTTCAGGTGTGTGTGATTTTATTTGGCAAAATCAGGCAATTTTTTTTTTAATGGGAAATGCTTAATTCTGGGACTGAATGAAGGCATTGTGAGCTTTACAAGGTAAGTCCAACTTGAAATACTTCAGCAGGGTGTGATTTGGTGCTCTCACAATAGAAATCCTTGGATGTGTTATGGCCAAGAGTATTTGTGATAGGTCTGTTTTCACATGCCTGCATTTTCTGACACTGACTCTTGAATTTTCTGTCTTCATCTCCTCCCAATGCAAAGGACCACTGAGATCCCCAAGACCCCGAGAAAAAAAGCTAGCCCATGTTGCCATGGACAAATAAGCATTCATGGTTCCTTGAGTTGAGGAAAATGTTTAAGGAAGCCTGCCTTTACTAAAAATTGCAGTTTAGGTGGAAGGGACCAAAAGTACTTATGCAGTTACCAAATAGCTTCATTTGAAAACAAGAGAGTTTTGAAAATATCAACAACTTGTCTACAGAATATTTTAATGAAACATTTCAATTTCAAAAGGTCAACATATTTTCCCAGTGTTATCTTCCAAAAGAAAATTTGCAACTTTCTTTCAAAACAGGCCTAAATGCAAAAGGCAAAAACAAAGAGAAAAGAAAGAAAGACAACAAAGAGGGTGGAAAATCCCCAAATACTTATTTTTAGGTAACATTATTGTTTGGGGTTTTTTTCCCACTTTTTCACTTCACCATAAAACAAAAGTTTTACTTTGACCTGATTTTATTTTTTCCAACAAAAAAATTGGCCATTGAGCCAAAAAACTCATGACCTTCCCAGCTCCAAGGAGAAGCAGTAGTAACAGAGCCAAAAGATCCTTTGCCTTTTAACAAATATAGTGATTTGACTGGCCTCAGACATTGTGACAATCTCCTTTTTTGAAAAATAGTGGGGATCTTATCATAGTCTGAGGAAAATGAGTGAGTCCAGGAGAGCAAGTTGTTTCATGTGCTCCCTGTGGGAAGTCAAATTCCTTGGATGAGAGATGCCAATCCTGGCATTCAAATCTAACTGGAAGCCTCCGCAGTTCAACTTCAAAATAAATGACTGGAGAGTAACAAGCTTTGTGCTTGTGCAGATGTCACAGAAACAAATGTAGAAAGTAGATCTTGCACTGGGAGAGCTGGGAATATCTTTGTTTAATTCTCCTAACCAAGAAATGTCTGAGGTACTACAGGATAGTACCTCACACAGCTGCTCGAGGGAACACTCCCCTTCTTTTGCAGGTTATGGTTTAGAAATAAAAGTATGTTGGATTTTACTGTGGATTTACAGAATGACAGAAAGCTGTGCAAATATTTTTCTCAGAATGTTCTGGGAAACCTACAGTTGCCTCATTTCTTTTTGCCTTTGTGGCAGAAATGCCACTATTTTCAGTGACCTAATTACAAAGACAGAGAGGAAGGCTGGAAGATGACAACAGATTTGCAGACTGTGTCTAAGTACGTATGACATCAACCAGTATACTGCCAATGTTGTGGTGGGTGAAAAAGGAGGAATGAGTTAAGTCTGAAAGGTTTTCATAGCTAGCTTTTTAATACCTGCCTAGGTCCCAGTCCTCTATGATTAATTTCCTCAGCTGGCTGCAGAATTGAACCTCAAGAGATGAAGTCTCTTTTAGATATGTCTGAACCCAACTGAACTGCTTTTTTGAAATAAGCAAAAACAATAGTGATTGAGCAACAATTTGCTCTGCTTTGTGTTCTGAACATGCAGGGTTTGATTAAAATAGGGAAGTTCATTTATTATCACTCTTTTTTCTTTTCTGTTTAAAAAAAAAGTGATTTTGAGGATACTAACCAAGAGGCCATCTGACCTGTAGGGAAGCCAAATATAAATGGAACTGCTATTAGTCCAACAACAGCCCCGTTGTCATTGATGCCATCACGTCCACCAGTGCAGAAAAAACCCAGAAGTTGCTTCACGATGCTGCATTTTATATCTGCTTTAGGCTGGAGCAAACGACCACCGAGACACAGTGAGACCCTCCCAGCACTGTGCATTATGTTTGATAGTGAGCAGCACTGTCACCCTCAAGCAGTCAGAAATCCAGAGGCAGACCTCCATGCTGTCCCCACACAACAGACAGATCACTTCACCTATAAAGCTTTAGACAAACACAAGCCTTTCCATTTGAAGGGGAAAACTGCCTTTTGAAATGGAAACCTTTTGAGTTTTGCACTCTGCAGCTATGAGAATTAAACTCTGATTGTTGAACAAGAGCTGATGTTCTCAAATACTCGTATGAGTCCAGGAGCTGAAGCTTTAGGAAAAGAACCAAAAATTTGTTCTATTCATACACAAATACGTTCTATTCTATACCACAAATATGAGAGGTGCTAGATCTGTGCCAGTATTCCCAGAATTGTAATACCAAGCCCAGACTTGGAAGAACAGTGATTTTTAATGACCATTGCTGACCTGAAGACTTATTTCATGCATAGATTTCTTAAAACTGAACAGCAAACTCCATAGTTTACTAACATATTAGGAACTAGCAATTTAGAATTCATTTTGTGTTGTCTAAAAACGATTGCATTGGCAACGAGTAATCAGAGCTTTAAGAGGGGCTTTAAGAGAGAACAGCATAGTCAGCCATATAGCTATCACTTTTATTACAATATTGTCGCAGTTTGAACAATCATTAATCTGGCCTTTGTGATTTAGAAAGGATGGAAACTAATTAGCCTTTTAACTGTCTAGTAACCTAACAAAAAGTTTTAAATAAAATGTTAGTGGTGCCATGACAGATGTTCTACTGCAGAGTGTGGTACGTAGGATTTACCTTTCTTTTGCTCAGTATCATGTAATTGCAACAATTTAATTTGCTGGTTTTGTACTGACCACTGACTGAAGGCAAAAAGGTTAAAATGCAAGTTTAATAGTTAACTTTTATTGCTAATGTCACAAGCAAGAAAGAGTTAATGATGCCTTAAACTGGGGAACTGAGAGCTAATGGTGACCAATGGAGCCAGTGCTCAAGACCTGCAAAGCATTTGTAGAATTTTACGTTTACCTCATAAAAGACACATAAGAAAATCAATGGTGTACTTCAAATACATCTTTCCAGAACAGAGGTTCCCGTTTCAAAACATTCTATGTAACACCACAGATCTGTATGTAAACCAGTTTGAGTACATGTAATACATCTTCAGCACTTCTATTTTAAAGTGTAGCAATTTCCTTTAGCTGAGACACAGTTGCTATTTTGTGTTGCTTTATGTGAATAAACACTGCATTCCATGGTGTAATGGTTCACAAACTAAAAAGCAAACTGAAACTAGTCCATCTACATGATGAACATGGGAAACAGAAGTATTTCTAATTGCTCAAATCAAGAAAAAAGAAACAGCCACATATTCATATTTAATCTTAACCAGAGCATTACTTGCATTGACAAATTTGGCTTGTGCAAGACAAAAATGATTTTCACACTCTCAAAAGTGAGACTGCACCAAACCATAAGAGTAAAATCCAATTCAACCAAACAAAAGCTTTTAAAACAACCTAAAAATGAAAAGCTGAGAAAAAAAGAACTAAAACAATCAGAAATAGCTTTCTTGCCTAAAAAGTTCTTGTATGGGAACAACTGTGGTCTTTCAGTACCTGAAGGGAAAGATGGAAAGGGACTTCTTACAAAGACATGCAGTGACAGGACAAGGGTGAATGGCTTTTGGTTAACTGTTTTATGACAGTTACATGGAGTTACGGTATCTGCAGCCCAAACACAAGTACCTCAAATCTCCATTCCTGTCAATGGCCCAGGAGAACAAACAGTTCCCTTCTTTTCAGTCTTTTACTTCTGGGCGCAGCCCTGCATCATACTAAGTTCTGGTTCTGGCATCACAACCACAATGCCTACAGGTCAAGTTCCACGCAACATCAGTGTTTCAACAAGAGTCAAAGATCCTCACCACCTCCACTACCACCTGAACTGAAGCCATGTGGTCACCTGCCCTGTCTAGGAATCATCTGTCTCTTGTCTACCTGTCCTGGGGGTAATAACTTCCTGTTTCCCTCCTAAACATTGTATTGCCTCCAACAGTGAAAAAGCTTAAGTTGTGATGTAAGGACAAATATTTTAAAATCTCTTTCCAACACAACATGCATTGTGCTTCCCTGTGGCGCCTTTGAAAACATGAAAAACATTTTCCAGAAAGATTTATTAGTTCTTTAGCCACTGCCAAATTCTCTGGTGTGGTAAATCATCACTTTATGACATTCTTTCAAGAAGATTTTGTAACTTTTCTAGTACATCACAAAAGCAATAGTTTCCACATTCTGACGGTACATCCTATTCAGTGAGGAGCAGCAAAGCTGGAATTTCACTGCCTGAAATGCCTTCTGAAAGTCACTCACATTTCTGCCTTTCTTTCCACAAACTAAGAGAACACTGTCTTTTGATCATACAGACAGACTGTCCTGCCCACATCCAAAAGGTAATGAGTTTTGCTCTAGAGCACAGAGGATGCTGGCCACTTATGCAGCCCAAACAAGAAGCTGGTTTTATGCTTATTGTTTTCTGTCAATCCTATACACAAGTTTAAGCCGTCCCTTAAGTGCAGATTTTTTTAATTTGTGGGCCCACCAGAATACAACCTTATCAGTTGCCATAATAGAATGTAACACTGAAAATAGGCTTCAAACATGTAATTCCTAATCTCTAATAGGAAACTGATAGATGAAAGAGATAAGCAATGTGTAAAACATTCCCAAGAGAAAATTGTGCAGCTATTTAAACATATTTGGGTGTTAAATATGTTGAAAGATACCCATCTCCCACTTCACCAGCTAAGAATTCCTGAACCACCAGTGATTTGGGTTTTTGCAAACCTTACTAAACCTAAAATACTTGGCACACTTCCTTCAGGGGTATAAAACATCCAAACATCAGATCTTTTTCCTGGTAGAATGCATATCATGTTTGGATACACTGAGAACAGATTTTTGGCTTGGGAAGGCTTCTCATATCTTGCAAGCCAGCACATTGTGTTCTCAGGCTCAGTTTTAGACCAAGTGCAAAAGCTACCTTCAAGCAGATTTATCTGCCAGAAGCCAACCTACCTGTAGTAGCTGTTATGCCACCATACTCTGGGGACTGGTTGCTGATGGGTGACGGGGCAGAAGGCACTTCCACGGAGGTGGCAGATTTAGCTGGGGAGAACGGCGCTGGGGAGGGAGTTGGAGCTGCTGGTTCACTGAGAATAATTTCTTCTCGTATTTCTGCTGCAGAATGAGAGAAAACCCATCAAACATAGCTAAAGGTAGAGTCAAGGAACACTGAGAAACTAAAAAAAAAAATGCAAGCAGTTAAGTTCTGTAGAGTGTATTTCAAGAAATACATAGAAGGAGCCACAAATCTTTGAAAGAAGTACTTCTATGACATTCACCATTACAACCTTCAGTGCACCTGCAGAAGACCTCTTAAAGGAAAGCGCTATTTTTCCTGCTGCATAGGCAGGAAACTGGTGCATGGACAGCTTAAGGGTTATACTGCTATAATGTACTATTATATATCTAAAATTAGGAGTCCGGTCTGAGTTAGGCATTCCTACACCTTCTAGAGACATTGGAAAGAAACAGGAGTCTCCAGGGCATTCCTGTGGCTTCTGGCCATGATCTTCTTTCTTTGTTGACTGAAAAAGGAGGATATTCTGGATGGTTTTAGCTGCTAAAGGTATGTGGAAAATATGCAAGAATAAGCAACTTATTTGTCAAAAATCCAAGAGGCTATGGCAGGGCAATGAATTAAATTCAAGTCTTTCACCACACAGAAGATAGTACCCTAATCACTGAATTGCTTTTCTTCCCATAAATCTATGGGGTGACAAATTAAGCCACAGCTAAAATGGAGAATGAAACTTTCCAAAGGTGACAGAGATGTTTAATTTGCCAAAATTAATGGGAGATGCAAGGAAGGAAAATCACTGAGGATCCCCCCCACCCCACCCCATTACAAGGGGTTGCCCAGAGTAGAAAACCTAAAGGGAATCTCTGCTTGCTTCTGTTCTGGCCAGGCAGTGTGGAGTGGAGCAGGACCAGAATCTCCTTCTGTACAGGCACTCAGAACGTAAGTGTGCCAGAAACAACAGCTTTGCCATTTGTCTTTTCTCACTCCTGCTATCTCTTCCTCTTACTTAGACTGGTACAAATCCGCTGATAGCAGTGAACTTATTAACACTGAGTCCACTGAAATTCAATGGTGGCTTAGAAAGATTAACTAAGGTAAAAGGTTCAGGACAAAAATTTCTCACTGAAACACCAAGTGAGTGCTTGGGAATGGGGTTTCAGACATCCAGAATGATGTTGTGAAGCAGGCAGTTCTCTTTCAGAATGTATTAACCAGGCATGCCTCCCAAATGATTTATGTCACACCATGATAGAAGTGAAAACCACTTTGCTCCTGGATAAGCCTCAGCAGGTTAGATAAGGATAAATACATGTCCTAACATAAAAAATAGAGAAGCCAGTAGAATAAAGCAACAAATAATGAATAAAAGAACAGACTCACCTGTGCTTCCTTCTCCCTTCATTGCCCTCATTAGCTCATTAGCTTTCTCCTGACAATGGAGTGATTCTAGCAGGTACAATACGTAGTCATCGAACATCAAGTGAATAAGGTGAAAAGACCCTGGCAATAAAGTGAACAAACAAAAAAGCCATTGACTGTCTCAATATACTCATTAAACCAATTATTACAGTACTCAACACAAACAGCACTGAATAAGACTGCCTCCATGTACTGAAGTATCTCTCTTACTCAAGGTAAGTGAAAACAGAGGTCAAAGTAGAAGCAGGGAGTAGCAAACTGTTCATTCCTGGATCTACACAGGCTTCTATGACCAGTTGTGGTTTAGGGTGTGAGAAGACTACCTAGCTGAAAGCTGGAACTTGATGGATTCTTCTTCTCCTACATTAGCACTGAATGTCAATTTTGACAATTGCACTACAGTAGAATTGTTTCCTATTGTCTAAAGGACGTATCATTCTCTGTCAGAAGTAGAATCTCAAATTGGCTGCCTTAGTGACACATCCTGGTATGTATTTTCTGAACTACCTGCACAGAAAGGAAGTGAGTTGCTTCCCATGATTTATAAAGAATACATATCAGGGATGGTGAAGAAATGTTTGCCCTAGATCACAAAGCACAAGCAAAAAAAGATACATAAGAAGACACCACACATGCATTTTGGGCGGCAAAGTAAGAGGAGCAAAGCATCAGAGCTGAGACATTGTACAGTGCCCTCCTGAAAGGACTAACACCCATCTGCAGGGGGACACTGACAAGCATCAAGGTGGAGTTTGTTCAATTTATGCAATAGGCTCCATGACACGAAGTACCTGTAACAGTTCCAGACAGGACTTTATCATACGATGGGTTTGGTTTTTTAAAGCTCCTTTGTTCATTTAGACTTGCATGGAATATTTAACAAATGTTCATTTAAGTCACTAAGTAACTCTGACAAGTACAGTGAGGTTAAAATAACAGCTCATCCAGCAGCTAGCTTAAATCAGAGAAAAGTCATCATCTGAGATAAAAACAGAGATCAACTGCTGCCAGACAAAAAACCCCCAAAAATACCTCATATGGAGGTATTCCTTTGGAAATTCCATTACTGCATTTGAGGAGAAATACTTTCATGGGGAAAAGATCAAACAAGTTTCAAATTCAATTGTATTTCATAACGACTGGTTTCTTCACAGGAAAGTTAGGTTTATCTTGAGATACTGGCTTTTATCACAATGAAGAATAATTACCCCTACTCCAGCTTCTGTACTCAAACATACTGCTGTAGGGCAGAAGTGGTTTGAAAGACCCAATATCCTTATTCAATCCTAGCTGGCAATTCAGCTTTCAGAGCGACTCTGAGCACAATCTTTTTCTTTGTGACTCCGACGGTCTTTGTGTTTCATTCTCTCAACTCCACGCCTGCACGCTTCTGTCATCACTGATATGAGCTGGGAGATGTGCCCCTGTGTTCTTGGGCAAGGCAGCACAGAAACAGGACACACCTGACTGCAACACCTTTGCTGTGGGGAGGAAATCTCTGGCTGCTGGAGCAGAACTGAAGCATCCAGTTCTTCATTTGTGTCATGTGACCAAGCAGATCAAAATGGTAACAAGTTTCCCCAGCCTTTCCAGGGTAAAAAGTGGGATCTTCCCTTAACTACTGCAGAGAACTTGTTTTTAAAAATCTGTTGGGCTCAAAGTCTTGTTAAATAAAGTCCTATTTGATTTAGCAGTGCAATAGAGACAGCAGACATGGCTAATCATCCTGTTACTAGGATCTCCCCAGTGGAAACCTAGATTTTCAAGAATCTCCACAAAATGCTCACTCTTCTCCTGACTACAGTTTTTCAGTGGGAAGTTTCTATTGACTCTAGTGCAGTTACTACTGATAAGTATCTTCAAGGTAAGAAAATCAGGCTAAAATGCTGGCAAACTTCATGTAGTGGTATAAAGCTCAGGGTGTTTACTATTTTCCATCAAACTCCTTGCTTAGCCTTCATTGAAAAAAAAAGGAAAGTTGCTTGTAGTTTCATAAAAATATTTGGAAGTGCAAACTCTAAACACTGTAATGCTAGCAAGCAAACAACAAGAACCCAAGATCTGCCCTTTTAAAAAATGTCTTTGTTTTTGGGGGGTCTAATGCTTTATTTTGAAGACTTGGGGTTGGCAATACTGAATGCAGCGTTTAAAAACACTCCAGTGCCCTTGTCACTCCTTTGAATTTCTCTCTTCCTCTCCTATTATTTCTCCCACTGTGTATTTTTAAGCTCTGCACAGAGTTTTTGAGTCCAGAATTTGCATGAAAGACACCAGACAAACAAGGTTTTGGTGCTGAATGCAACGAATGCAATATTTTTATATTTTTAAGTAAGTCTAATGAAATGTAAGCTATAGAGCAAAACTGATATCAGGGCATGCATTTCAGCCTCACAGTGAATGGCTATTCAGCACAATGTACCATAATTTATTCTGTGTTTGCAAGCTACTGTTTCTCACATGAAACTGTTGGGCTCTTTCAAGCCTATCTTTAAGTACTGAAATGGATCCAGTTGTAGCCCACAAATCAATCACTTCTTTAGGAAAAGGTAAGAAGTCATTCAAGAGACTGTAGTTACAATGATAAATAGCAGTTGGCTCTAACCTTCAGGGGTTAACAGAAATCATGGCAACGATTACCCAGCTAAGGCACAGCAAGTACCAGCATCTATTAGGAGATACAGCAATTATGTGTAAGTAGCAGAATAACAGTGAGATTTCCAGATCTGGAGGAAATCATGGAGTTTCTATTACTAATTAGTTACTTTATACACTGGGTGCATTACCCAAACATTGCCACCAACTGTGCCTTTGATATGCATAAGCAGGAAAGAGGGAGGCAGGGAGGGAGGCAGGCAGAGAGAAAAAGAGAGAGGGAGCAAGAGAGGGAGCAGCTTTTTTTTTCTGCCAGAGATTGTTTCAACCTGCCTGTGTCACCATGCTTAAAAGCTTTGTGGAATCAAATCTTTGTGCCAGTCACTCCAGTGCCAGGTATTACAACTTCCTTCAATCAGATTTTGGAATTATCTGTTTCAAAGGTAAAAATATGCTGTCCTGTACATAATAAAAATCCCATAATCTAACACATTATTTCACTTAAAAAAAAATTACACTGTGAGCATCTGAGTCTATATATTGTTTGAAGTGGAAAAAATAATTAAAAAATCAGTCCACTGAAAAAGTTCCCAATGCAGTAAAAATGCAAAACCTTTATCTAAGCTGAGAACAAAGGTGTATATATATTTAAATATTTAGAATAGTAAGTCAGTCATTGTTTCTCTCCACAGAACTCAACACATATATAATTCTGAAAAGCTAGAAAGAACTGTGTAAGTTAAGTGCAGAAGAGTTTCTGCCATCTAGCTCTGAGCTTTTTACATTCAGGGGTTATTCTTTTGGAACTCGCCCAACTCTAATTCATGAACAATATATCAAATGGCCTTACAGGGAAAGAGTAGCATCATTAAAGCAGATTATGATAAATTTTTAAGTACACAAATTTGTGACACTTGGGTAGGGATATCCCAGGCTTCTGCCTGATAGGATAAGGATATGGTTTTGATATTCAAAACTTCAGTGCTCCTCCTGCCTCCACTAGCATTGCACCAGAACAGGTTTTTGGCTGAAAACACAGATGGAAATTGTAATCACCTTGGGGATGGTCACTATCCTGATATCTAATGATGACTCATTAATACCTGTTTGGAAAACTCTTTTACAATGGAAATGAAAGTAGTTTCAGATTAAAATATAAACATGTTATATAAATATATATTACATGTGTTATAAATATATAAAACATATTAAATAAATACCATACTGTATCTAACTGACAATATCCAATTTTATGCTATGAGATGGTTCTAAAAGCATAAAGGACATCAAAGCTCAGCCAGCAGAAAACTTTGCAGTTGTTCAATGTAATACCCATATAAAACCATTCTTTATTGATCCTCTAGAAACATATTTGGAAAAATGTGCATTTTTAAAAAGCATCTCTCATGCAAAGTCGGGTCCCAAGTGACTAAATGTTCACACTCATGGAACACCAGTCTAGTCATTCATGCTTTTAACTGATTTTAATCTGAACTGTTTGTATCCCAGGACAAAGCCCCATTTCAAACAGTGTAGAAGAGCAGTGTGCTTTTTCATTTAAAATGTAAAAACCTATTTTTTTATCCTGATTGACTTCTTAGAAAATGGAAGAGACTCTCTCCAGATTACAGAAGCACACTCACTTCGCAAAGACCAGTTTCAAATGCTATGTCCTTTAAGAGGAGAGCTGGCAAAGTGTTTCACTGGAGAGCTTTTCATCCACTTCAGCACAGTCACCTCTCTCGGCTCAACACGTGGCCAGAGTGGTTTGGGTAAGCAGGCTCACTTTGCACTGAAGTGCACTAGGGAATGCTCCTGTAATGGACTCCCCCAGCTGCCCTGTGACTGATCACTGCAGCTCCTGGCAGCAAACACAAGGAAGCAGCAACGTTTTCATCTCCCCTGGCTGCGCCTTGAAGACAGACATCTGTCTGAGCATTATTTCCAAATGTCAATGGCCCCAGCCGATTTTTTAACAGAGCCCTGGACATGTGAAAACTGGTTATGTTTTCACTTAAAATGTACATTACAAGCTAGGATACAGATTTTTTTGACTGTGGCACGCAATTACTACAACAAAATCAAAGTACCAAAGCTGGGTGCGCTGTGCAAAGTCATGTCCCGAATCACTCGAGTGCCAAAACAGGACCACATCAGGAGAAACTGCTGAGCTACTTTCTTCAAAGAGCCTTGTCTCTTGGCAGCTACCTGCAAGAAGACAGATGTGTCTGACATGGAGAAACTTTTACTTCTACCAGCAATACAGCTGAATGATGCACGTGTCCACCTTCTTTTTTTATGCTGAAAAACTACTTACAGCCATCTTCACATTAAAATATACACTACAAATGAAAAAACCCAAACTCAAAGTGGCCTGAGACAGAAAACCACCTTATAACCACGGACAACCTTCAGAAATAGGAAACAATAAAGTGTTGTTCAAGACTGGATCTCCTTTATACATGATGAAAGAACTGCAAAGAATTGCTCTGATCTTCATCTTAACCTAATTACTGACATATTGATTCTTGCTTCCTAGTCAAGGAAGCAATTTATAATCAATAACGTTTGCTCTACACTGAAAATTTATATTACTATTTCAAATAAGGTTTAATATTGAATATAAAGTTTTTTGTTCCTTCTCATTTTTACTTTTGAGAATTCACTTTGTCATTTTACTACGAAAATACTTTCCAGAAAGCACACGTTAGGCATCAACTCTTCAAAAATGTATTTATTATAGCCATATGTGAGTTAAAGAATTAGATTCACCCACTCAGCTATTAAAATTCATGTCAAGTTCTTCATTAAAATTAACAGCTCTGGCTGGAATTTCAAATTGCATTCCACTGACTAGAAGGAGAAGTTCCCCAAACCAGTCAAAGTATTTCAAGTAATCTGGGGGATTATCTGTTGTTTTCTATATGGCTATTTTGCAGCAGAGAGAGAGGCAGCATATTTTGGTTTGTTTTGGTTTTACTTCTGAGCTCTAACAACTGGAATGAAGAGTTGAAATTCTAACAGAACATCCTAATACAAAGAGGCAAGAGAAGTTAAAATAGTCAGTTATATATTTTCATACTCTATGTAAAATTATGGTGATGCCGGATCGCTTTTGAAAATACGTTTTAAAGCTTTGTTAGTAGGTTTCTGCATGCACTTTAATTAAAATAAAATACAAGTCCTTGGTACTCCGTATCAGCTCAAAGGGAACATAAATGTGTCCTTGATTGAATGGTAATCTAGACTTTCATCATTTCATCATATCCTTACATTTGACTGTATATAAATTAATTAGCTAGCTTAAATATCCTTTTCATTAAAGTCTTAGAAGGCCAGATGATGTTTTTCTTTGCACTGTATCATTACAATGACTCTGACTCTGAATTCACCTCCCCATATCCCTGAAATACTGATTTGACTGGAAATCTCAACCCCGTTCATTCTTGAATACCATCTTTTGGAATAAAATAAACAAGAGCAGAATAAAGCAAAACCTTGAATGTGAGCAATTCTCCACAAAAACTGGCGAGATTTTGCCCACTACTGCTTTAGTCCTGCTCATTACCAACTCCTTTTATTTTTTTTGGTAATTATTTTTACTTTTTCTAAAAATGCATTACCTGAATAGAGCTCATAATGCACATCAGTGACTCACTCCTCCTTACCAACCTTTACAACACATCTGTCCACCATGGAATCCAGCCACTCGATGTACGACTCAATGGGGGATTGCTCCTCCAAAAGGTGATCAAACTCCTGATACACTGGCACACAAAACAAAAAAAATAGCCCACCTTAGTACTTGGATTCTGTTTCAAACAGAAGAAAAACAAGTCACAAAAGGCTACCAAAAGAATCACAAGTTTACTGTGTTTTTTATAATAGGCTGCTTAACTGAAACAAATGCATCTTTCTTGGTGCTGACCCAAAAAGTTTGCTGGGTCTCTTATTTTGTTTCTACTGAAAGTGATGCAGTCATTGAAAGTGTTATTTTAATGTGAGCCAATCAGAACCTATTTTTTAAAATTAGTGTTTTTATTTAAGTTGCCTGGTGTGCCCAGAAGTGAAACATTTATGGTGTTCTCTATGAAGAGTGAGAAACTAGGCCTTGACCCTGGTGATGAAAAAATGTCATGCATGAAATTGATTTAGAAATGCATAAAGAATCTTCTAGGCACCAAGTGAATGAGTATTGTTGATAGGGCGCTCATCTGTATAATGCTTTAGTTGCAAAAACATGATTTAACTGCTGCAAATCATCTATTTGCAATGCCAGACACACACACACAAAGAATGTCCATAAACTTCTGCTTCTTCAAAACAAATTGCTATCAGTACAGAAATACTCTACTTATTATCAAGAAGAGCTGCAAAAAGCAACCTGTATACTTTTTAGTCTTTTCCAAGTACACATATTAATATTTCAATACAAAAAGTTAAAAAAAGTCATTCAACTGCAGTCCTTAAAACTTCAGGTCTCATTTCTATATGAGAACCAATGGCTGGAAGAGAAAGAATTGTGTGCTTTGACACCTCAACAAACTATTCTTCAACTCAGCTAAAATAAAAGGCCCAGTAGGTCAAGAAGGAAGATACTTTCTACCTGCTGTGTTACAAGATGATTTCAATGTGCTAAGCAACTCCACTGATGACTAATTACAAATAACAGGAGGAAGGAATTTCCCTCCATAGGAAAGACAGTGAGGGGGGTGGAGGAGGCAAAGCTTAGAGATGATAACCAGGGAAATGAGCCAGAGACGCTATCCAACAATAATGCAAAGAACAACCTCCCTGAGTCCACTGGATCAGGAAGATGAGCAAGAATGCATTTGCTAAACATCTGACTACAACTTTGCTTAACCAAGACTTGCAAAGGCTGAGTTACCAGAAACATTAGTTGGGGAAGAAGGGAAATGATGTTTGGGCCACCCTTATCTTGTTTCGTTCTTTTATTGAATGGGCAACCTCCCCTTATTCAGAACAGGATCACAGAGGAATCTAAATGTTGTCTCCTTACCTGAGTATTTGGCTGGACAAAAACTGCCTGATACAACAGATGAAGTAATTCATATGCTGTGCAAAGAGGGGAGCAAGAGTGGAAAAACAAATCAGTTGCCTGCTTTGCTGCTGGAGCAATGCAACTGTGTACAACGACCTATTTGAGAAAATTAAATGGTTAGCCTTTAGTGATTGTTAAAAATACCTCAACAGGATCTGAGAATGAGGGAATAAAGCACAAATCACATCAGAGGTGGGTACCCCAGCGGAGCAGGAAAGAGGTTCTCTTATACTCATTGATTTTTCTCTGTTTCTCTCTATGTTTTTTTATACGCTTATAAACCTGTTTGCTTTTTTCTAGTTATAGTAGCTGAAATTGTACTTTCTTTATTAGTAGTACCAAGAGTATGAAAACAAGCCTTAAATCCATGCCATCTAAGTCATACATAGCATAGGGAAAAGATCTTTGGTCAAGTAGAATAAACATCAAAGATGCGGAGGGAAAATTCTAAGTTCTAGAATAATCTCTATAGATATCTGAACACCTCATTGGCATCCCATCTCATGAGCTATTAGCTTACCATTTCTGACTAACTGCTTTTTGGACTATATACTCTTAAAATATGGAGAAACTTGCTTAAATCCAAGTGCAAGCATTCAGGAAAATTCCATTTGATTTTATTGTGCTAAGAGCACAATACACAAGAAGCTTCCTTAAGCATTAAGGATGTTCTGAATGGCAGCCAAAAATGTTGCTGCTACTAGGGAGCATAACTTTGAAAACTCTTTTTTGGCCAGTGGTAGGATGTTGGGTAGATATAGAAAACACAACAAATGACAAAAGGATTCACTCAGCTTCTGGACTTCAGTCTCACTGTATGCTACCTCCTTTGCTGCCATGTCGAGTTTCTGTCTCCTCAGAAGGGGAGAGGGCCATGAAATGAATCAAGGGTTAAGAAAGAGAGGAAAGAATATCAAGAACCTCTCCCTGAAAAATAGAGCTAGCAGAGAATGCAAGGCCCATCCCTGAAGCAAGGACAAGAATTCAAGTGTTAACACAGTGGGATGACTGCCAAAGTCAACCTTGTAGAGTTCAGTGTATCTGTGAAGGTGTTGCCCCTTGTCTTCCCAGCCACTCCCTGAAAGAGTTCCCTCACTAGCAAACCCACCCTTGCTGGGCTCCCTCAAGTGTCTGCCTGGGTGGTGCCCTGTAAAGGCAGATTCTGGGTAAAAGATGACTGGTCCTCCTCAGGAGAGAGATGGCAATACAACAGGTGGGTTCACAGGAAGCAAGGTTATGTGAAGGATGTTAAAGACAAAGCTCAGTGTGCTTAGGGTTACACCTAAGCTTATAACTATGCAACGCTTGCTGGATGATGGAAGGAATATTTTGTATTTGCAAAAGATCTTTAATTGTAAAACCAATTTGCCAGTATCTCCAAAGTCACTTTCAAGTCCATGCCCTTCACTATACTAGACAGAAGCTAAATTAGCCAACGAGCTTGTTTGACACAGGACTTCCATTTAGTCATAAAAGTTCAGGGTGAAAGCTTATCCCATCAAATGATCTTGGTTATGAAAACATTGTGTAAAAAGGAGCTTTATATAAACAAGTTTACAAGGGACTCAAATACACACCCACTTAAGTGTCAAAGCCATTCAAAAGGCAATTCTCCCGTAATACTAGAGCAGGAAAAATTGGACTTTCACACGTTCAATGGTTAACTCATAGATTTAGTTTGCCCAGGTTCATGGAAAAAATCCTCCTGAATTTGGGTGCAAGTTTTGTGCCATTGGATACTGAAAGGAACACGTCAAGGAACGGAGCCCAGATCTAAGCCCCAAAACCTCAGACCTTGAGAGGGCTTTGCCTTATGTTTTGGTAAATATCTCTATATTTATCTTAAGCCTCCAAGCAAACCAATGGCTGCAAAACCAGCACTACTTTCTCTGAGCTTTGTTTGCAGCAGGAAGCCAAGTTCACCTGGCTTTATTTGAAGATTCTGCTCTTACATTGTATGATGAGCTTTCTGTGTTCCTCCCGTGAGTCCTCCATAGTATAGAGAGTTTGTTTGGTAATGCTATTCAGATCCACATTCCTCCAGTCCTCCAGCATTTGAAATGTGATGTCTGCACTGTGGATCACTGTTCTTGATGCCTGTAATCCAATCCAATCTATTCATTAGTTCATGCTTTATTAGGTTAAAAAATAGGCTTTATCCCCTTTTACGCTTCCTTAGCTGGGCTCACTAAGTTGATTCTCCTCATGGACCCCCACCCACCAGCTTGATGTCTTATGGATATTACAGGGCCCTCTAACAAGAGAACTCTTGAGTCATTTTGCCTACTTTAATCAACTGCAAGTATTTTGATTACATCCACCACAAACCCTAATGAGCAACACCAACCTGATGCTGCCATTGCTAGACCCCTCAATCTCTAACAGCTCTGCTGGTTTTCATGACAAGCTTCAGGTCAGAACAAAAAAGCAACAAGAAAAATCAAGCCAATACCAAACAAACCCCAGTCAGGTTTGCACCCTCCCCTCTCCCAGTCTTTGAAGACTCTCATTCTTCCCTCAGCCACATGAAAATGTTAAAGTTGCTTGGCCTCCTCATCAGATCTGTGTCTTGGCTGGTTGAGACAGGGATCTGCTGTTGGTAATGGGGAGGATGGACTGAGAGGAAAGGAAGCGACACAAGGTCATGGTCATGTACACAGATCTCTCTAAGTTAAGCAGAGATGGTAACACACTCTGAGGTTATCAGCTTCCCTAAGGGAGTGATGCACTTGAAGAGTCCTTCACCTAAGAGATTTGATCCCAGGTTTGATGCAGAAGGTTGTGGTTTCTTTATC
Source organism: Dicrurus megarhynchus (assembly GCA_013399195.1). Lineage (NCBI taxonomy): Eukaryota > Metazoa > Chordata > Aves > Passeriformes > Dicruridae > Dicrurus > Dicrurus megarhynchus. The sequence continues at coordinate 389,305 of VXAD01010763.1, read as the reverse complement.
TCGATTTCCTCTGAATCGCTGTGGACCTCCAGAGTTCGGTGATGATCTACCGTATTTGGGGAAAGGTAGCACAGGTATCTCTGTCTCCACCACTAAAATAATGGGGGAACAAACCTACCAAAAATTCCTTGCAGAAGTGTTTTTTCCCCCCAGAGCTTCTTCCTATGGGCTTCACCCCTCACAGGGTTAATCTGGGGTTTTGGAAAAGTGGAGCTTTCAGGTGACAGAGAAAAAAAAACCTATCCCCTCCAGTATATGGATAAAATGTTAATGAATTCAACTTTTAGACAAGTAATTCTGGTGTGAACTGGTGAAAACCAAACACCCTGGAGAAGTTTCTATATTCACTTGCTATGGTTACAAGAACATGTCTGTTTAAAACCCCAGTTCAGCTGTTTTCCCCTTTTACTAATTTGCCTTTGATTTATCACATACAATTAGACTTGGAATTTATTGTTGGGCATGTAGAAATTTTTCTTGCTTTGCAATTGGCCCAATACAAACTGCTCTGAAATCAATGGAATGTCTCTCATTTATTTCCTGGAAATGAACCAGCTCTTCAAATCAAATAATAATTTTGTTTCATGAAAGTACCCTGCTGAATTTAATGATCAGGGGTTGCCCGTTGTCTAGAAAAGCATTTTTCAGTGATTACTTTTAGATTTTGTAAAGGTGGCAACAACAAATACTGAAGACAAACTGCTAATGTGATCTCCAACCTGTCAGTTCCTAAAATTATTTGAAAAGTCAGTAAAAATGGCATTCACCAAACTTAGGTAACTGAAATATTTACTTGGCAGAGATGATTTAGGGATGTCTGTCGCCGTAGTATTTGTGAGAATCTTCTGGACACTGCAGGAAAGAAGAGATTCATATTTACATACTGTGCTAAATAAAGTTAATTACTTCAGAACTTACTAAATTAAAACAAGAACAACAACAAAATAGATCCAGTTTGCTAGACAAAATTGTGGCTACATAAAATTTACTCAAATATTTACTCAAATAGCCCAGTTTTAACTTAATTTAAACCTTGACCTAAACCCTTAAATCTAGATGCTCAATCAATTTTACAGGGGCATATTACAAGCAATTATTTATAGATGCTGTGAATAATGAGGTGACAAGAGAAACAGAGGACAATGCAAAAGCTTTACTTGTTCAGCATAGCAAATTTTCTCTTGCTACACAAAGGAACTGGAGAACAGAAAGAACTATTTAATAGAAAGAAAAATGTTGGTGCAAGAATAAGTGCATATAAAATAACAATAGCTACATTATGTGTGGAAATGAGAAAAGGTTGCTAAATCGTCACGCAATCAAGTTTTGGAGGAGTCTTTTGACTGGACTAGTAGGGGCTAAACTCTGATCCAGTTTCATTATATATATATATGTATTATATAACTAATACATTATGGGCTGAAATGGCCCAGGAGGTACTTGCCAGTCCTCTGCTCCCAGTTTAGCTCTTTGCAAGTGATATGGACCTTGTATTAAGATATTTCCTATTCTTGGAAAATGAACTTTTTAAATGCTGTATTGTGTATTTTTTTGGCTGAAATCAGTGACTTGGGAACTGCAAAAATGACCCAAGCTTGCAGTTCCTCCTGTCAGTACCTCCACTGACTGTGTACTCTCTCACAAATTCTGATGAGGAGGAAAACAGCTGCAGAAGAAACAAAGGCTCATGTAAAAGGCAGGGTGCACACAATATTTTCCTTATATCAAAAGCACCAGATTTGCAGATCTATCCAAAGAGATGTTAGATGTGGTCCCAGAGTGAGTTTTCCCTCCATACTGTACATAAAAGCAGCTAAAAAATATAGATTGAGAATGCCTAGAGAGTGAACTGTCCATCTCTTTCTATCTGCCTGTAAGATTGAAAAAGATTTTGCTGTTGATGATTCTCGATATTTTTGAACTGAAAAAGATGTGGTAAAACATATTCTCAGTCCTGACTTTGTTTAATTTTTAAAATAAATTAGTAAACAATTCAAACCACCCTGAAATTAGTTGTTCCAACTTCCACCCTGACTGTTCTCAGTAACATATACACCTAATTTTCCACGCTGATCAAAATAGTTAATCCTTCTCCTAAATTAGTTTTTTTTTTCCCCCTTTAACTTTGTCGTGTGGAATTTAGTGCTCATGAAAGGCAAAGAATTGAGAGCTGTGAAATAAAGCAGGCTTTATCAATAGGTGATGTGCACTGCAGGCATCTACAAAGCATGTCTGAAAAGGACTAGTGCCCTTTCCTGTGGTGACAGGGTAATTTGATCTCCTTCATTTCTAACTCTGGCACTTTTTTGAGTAAGGGCCTCAAGCTGTATTCAAATTCTGCTAGCCTAAAGGTTTGTTTAATAATTTTCTTTGCCTAGTATCATCCTTAATGTTTGCTTACTATCAACAAAATTAATTTCTTATCAGAATCCACAAGAAAGAAAAAGAAATTCTCATTTCGAGCAGTGCCTCATTTCACTAAATGAGATTGGTTCTCATGAACAAGTGGAGATTCTAAGTGAATGCAAGATTTATGATGATGACAGGTTTTAATTCCCAAAAGAACACTAGTCTCACTTCCAATTAATTTGTAATCAATAAACATTGTCCATCCCAGTTTAACAGGAGAGAGATTGGGCAATACATACACTCGAATTTGATATTTCGTAGGTTTTCTGGCAAATCATGGAGAGCTACTTTCAGCCACTCATCCAGTTGCTTTGCAAACTTTCGGATCACCTGCGTCAAACTGAAAAAAGGAATCCCAACATCACATCACATTTACTCTGTGCATTGTACTATAAAAGCTGTGAACTTGTGAAGACCATGACTCATTTATTTACAGCTCATTATTATGCAGAGTTGCTAACATATTTTGGTTTGCAGGCATGAAGAAAAACTTCTGAAACTTCTGACAACTTTTGCAAGAAAAGCAAAATTCATCACCATGTTCAAAACCTTGTATCTCTGTACAGCATTGCTTTGATCCTTACAAACAGTACTTTTACTTCAAATAACATCACTCCCACTCTCTACAAATATAAATTCACAACTGTTTAAAGAAGACAATAAATCAAGCTTTGGGTTTCAGCTCAGTTGTGCCCACATTTATACAGATGTACAAAGGGATATTCAAGTGGAGCAATAACCAACTCCCGCTGCAGGCTAGAGCCAGTGAGTGGGTGATGATGGTGGTGGGGAGGAATTTTCAGGCCAAGCCCACACAGGTGGGGGAAGTGGAGGTGGAGCAGGACCTGCCTGCTTAGCCCTGCACAGGACTGGAACTTTCCCAGACAAGTGAGATTTCCCTCTTTCCTCTGGCTACTGTTTCCTGATGGCTCCATCATTTCCTGTTACACTGGTAGGCAGATCCTTCTGCCTTTCTCCTTGGAAACCTCAGTATAAAATGACAGTTCCCAGGAACAGTTGCAGAGTGTTGTGCAGGGGATCCTAACAGCTGGCTCTGACAGACAAAGCTGCACTGCCTGTAGCAATATTAGAAATGCACAAATGTCAGAGAAAAGATAAAAGGAACTTTCTCCCTTTCAACCAATAAGCTTTTTCTGTTTGTACTCCTAGCACAACGCACTAAGAACAGAGGTGGTTAAAACAAACATGGCCATAGGCCTGCCCTGCTTCACAAAAACACCTAAAAGAGAGCAGGGGATGGATGACAACCGCCGGGCTCACTAAAAAGTGCCTTTTCTGGATAGCCAGAATTTGTTCCCAGGAAGTATCTCAGAGGATTCTGGCTGAGTCAGCAAGATTTCCTTCAGGAGCTTCCATTGCAATGAGACCCTTCTTCACCCCCTCCAGTGCAGGCTATGGCTTAATAGCCACAATCTGGCCCTTTATATGCATTACAAAAGTCTATATTCACACTCAAGTCTCTCCTTATTTGCTATGAAAGAACTAAGCAGCTTGAGAAAAGGACTGCTGTTCTGTTTAATCCTTCCAATGAAATAGATTTGGGGGGGGTGAGGGGGAAAGCCTGTAAAAATGTACATGTCTTATCAAGAACAGCCCACGCTTATAGCAGATTTCTTGTGTAAAACACTTTCACTTTAGCAGTCATGAAATGTACATAAGAGAGCTGAACAACACCGTGAAAGCATTTTCCTTGATTAGAGACACTTTAAAATCTTAAGGGCTAAACACACAGCACCAATAAAAAACTCCTAGAGAAATATTCTTAACAAATCACTCAATGTCAAGAACACATAGGTCAAATAATATTAAAGGTGTACAAGACTATTTAGAAAAAGATGGTTTCCTGATGCTCATAGAAGTAAAACCAGAGGGGAAAACATGTTGACTGCACTCAATGATTACACTTTTTGCTGTGGATTGTTAATCTCTGTCCTGCTTTACCTCTATGAACAAGAATTCCTTGGACTCACATGAATGCCAGGTAGGAAGAGACCAGCTGAAATCTACCACATGGATTGGAAAAGTAAATTTAGTTTGAGTTTAGCTGAACACTAAGAAACCAGGAAGAAAGTGGTATCCTCCATCACATAAAAACCCCCAACTCTCCAAATTTTTCATAATACAAGTCTTGTTAAAATCTGAACATCTTTTCAGGAACATGTAACCTCTGCAAGGCCTTTCAAATGGCACTGTGATTTAAAGTCAGAAAACAGGTGGCAGCAAGCAGCTCTCTGAGAACTGGTGTCATTCTTGAAGAAAAGAAATACAACAAAGACAGCTGAGCCAGAAGGGGTCAGTTACCTGTCAGGTAAGGCTTGTAGTACCGTTGGCATCAAAACTCCAGAAATTGCCTTGTACAGAATTGAGTCACAAACTCCCACTATATTCACTACAGTTGAAGAACCCAGTACGGGCAGCATATGAGGAGGCATCCCTTGCCAAAAGTGCAGAAGAAAACTTTGAACCTGCGATCAAGAGAAGAAGCAGGGATGTTAAAATCATCGAAGGCCACAAATATCATTCTCTTTAAATGATCCTGCTTATACAGCATTTGTTTTAGCCCCAGAGCTGAGTTAATGGGTGCAACACAGGCGAGGCATGTTCCTCAACTAGACAGGCTCGTACTGTAACGTAGCACACAATGGGATAATCAGCCAAAGGGTGAGGAGACCCTCTGAGCTGGTGACAGGGAGTCTTTGTGTTACTGCAGTAGAGACACCCATGGGAATCACTGTATTTTTACCTTCCTTCAGTGGCTGGTGAGCGTAACTCTTTGGCTTCCACATGTCAAGCCTTTTTCTCTCTCTGTGCACTCTGTCCCTGTATACAAAGGAATGCAATCTAGGGCTTGGTGGAGGGAGGGAGGGAGAGGAGGATAGCACATGGCTTACAAGGGTCAATGTACCATGTTCTGTCTTTGCTTTGGAAAGAAACACCACACTTTTGGATTTTATCTTTCCTCCACTATGAAGGAAAGTGAAGAAAAAGTGGAGAAAGGCAAAAAAATCAAAAATAGGGGAGAGATTTCAGACACAGCAAAATATACTTCTGAAAATTTTAATTTAGGAAATAAAGGTGTTATTCTGAGAATGATATGACCAGCTCCACAGGGGTCAGAACACCAGCATTCACAAATGATAACTTTCAGCACACAATCTGTAGTGAAGTAAGCAACCACACCACGTGTAGCAAAGAGTATTTGCCATTCTATATTGTTGCTGCTCAACCCCTTCCCTACCATAGATCCTGATAAACCTAATAAAATATAGCATCTTGCTCTTAAGAAACTATTCTGAGACTCACCCAGCTAAATTTCCTGAAGGTGTCACATATTTTTCTCACATGGAAACTTCCAGACTGAGTACAATGGTGCAAAACCAGCTTTAAACCAGAAGAGTGTGAGAATTAAACAGTAAGAAGAAGAAAAACAGGGAATTTCTTCCCACTGTTCAGAAGACAGAGTTAAAAGACCCATTTCCTTTGATTTTTTTTTCCAGGACCTGAAAGCCATATCTGAATCAAGTCCTCAGTATCTCCACAGCCAGATTCGTTATCCTGGATAAGAAGCCATCCTCCCATGTTATATAAACCTGCTTGCATTCCAGTAACATTTCATTTTTCAGCTCTAATTACAGAGCTGTCTGCATGCACTGCCAGAAACCCCTCAGATTCAGTCAGATATGAGCAGGTACAAGCCTTATCCCTCTCTAAGAGATGGTATTAACTGCTGAGCTCTCTGTGTGTGTTCCTAGCTGCACTGCAGTACAACTGAGAAACTGGAGACTTCAGCTGTGGCTCTCTGGGATATCTGGGAGGCTGTAATCCCCCCACCACTCTGCATCATTGTTAACAGACCAGCAGAGCCCACTCTTGTGGCTGTGACACCTGCCCTGGCTCTGCTGAGCACTCAGAGGAATTCCTTCGGGCAGCTCAGTCCCAACAAAAAGCTTCAAAAAGTTGTGGTGGACACACTTCTTGAGTTGTAAGAACTGGATTGTCCAACATCCTGTAAGGGGATATTGCTACCTTAATCCTGCTGGAGAACAGGGGGCAAAAACTTTCTCATTGCTTTTGTTCCTCCAACTCACACAGCGTTATAAGTGAGATTTAGTGCTTTCAGTCACATATTATACACTCAAGTACAGCTATTGTTCCTTGCTCCTGAAAAGCACTGAGCACCACAAACCCATAAGTCTGGAATATAACACACAAAATAGGGCCTCAAACCCATTGATACCTTCTGTATCATTAAACTGCAACTGGAGTTTCTAGCCATACCTCATCAAAGTTTGCTCTTATTACAGTGTCTAGTATCCTCTGACAGTGAGTCCTATACATCATAATAAAGGTAGAAACCTGAAAAAGAATGAGGGAGACACACAAAAGATCATTCTGCTTTAAGAAATCCACTTTTAAAATACCAGAACACAGAGCACAGAAAAAGCAAGTTTTTTCTTATCTTATCTATGCGCAACTGCAAAAATAATGAAATCAGTTAAAGTCTAGTTAGATTAGCTGTAAGATGAGTTTTCTTCTCAAAAGTAAATTCTCCCTTTGAATTCATGGATTTTTCTGTCAATGGGGATTCTTCAAATGTAAGAGGAGCAAAAAGCCTCAGTGAGATCAAAGACGAGAATGTGGCCCTAATTAGGACATAAAGAACTAAAAAACCCCATTCTTTTGTCCATTTCACATTGATACTACACATGTGAATAGAACCAGAAACCTAGCAAGCTCAGCCAAGAGAAGCCAGAGCACTTTTGTCATATGTGCAGATGGGATTCTCTGAATTTCTACTCTAGAAGGATAAGAAATGCACTGAGTCCCTCTCTGCTCAAGAAAGCATCAGAACTGTTTTTCAGTTTGCCTTCAAGTGTGTTCACAGATTAGAGGGCTGTAACATTTTTTAAAAGTTACACTCCAACATCACATAATTTTAAAAGTTGCCCTGCCGTATGTAATGTAACTTTTAAAAAACATTCACGGGCATTAGAAATACTCTACAGCTGATAGTGTCAGCTGCCTATTTTAAGGGAAGATATTTCTTCCTATTAGACAAAGTAATTCAGTCCCCCATAAATCAAGTCAAAGCATAATTAAACTTACTCTAGTTTAAAGTCTTTATATATTAGACAAAGCTTTCATCCAGAGCAGGAAAAAAAAAAAAAAACACCAAGACAAGCTGAAAAAAGATTTCCAAAGTGTTACCTTCTCCTCTGGCAGACTGGCTGGCAGATTTAAATCTTTGACATTTGGAAACTCTGGCAGCAATGTTCCCAGTTTGGATCGTGGTGAATACGCCACTGTCTGTTTGGTTACTTCTTTTTTTCCTGTTTCGTTGACCCAGGCTGCTCCTTTTTTAGAATACATCACATCATAATACTGGGAGTTTTCTTTCACTGCAATTCCATAATAATGGTACCTGATACATAGAGATGTGTATTTTATAAAGCAGATTGTTTGAAAATTAAAGAAAAATATATGGAGGAAAAGGGCAACTGATAATGCAAATTATTTCTACAGCAAAATAGACTGAGCAATAGTTTATATATTATTAACAAGCATTGATTCAGCAGCAGAATACTGTGGTAATAAACTGAATTACAATTTTCATTCCTTGTGGTAGAAGTAAGGTGAATCTGTTGTAGGGCAGGAAAATAACGTACTTCTCTTTTTTAACTTCTTAGTACAAAAATAAAAAGCATCCTAAAGCTACTTGTTGGCAGAGCTCTGCTGTGCAGCTGCTCCTTTAGTTCAGCAATAAGCAGAGGTACAGACTCTCTGGACTGGCCCTTCTGTTGTTATTTCAGCTCCTTGATTCTCAGGCTGTTGAGGGCTGGTTTGGTCCCCAAAGAGCACAAGTCTTTATTGCAATTGAGTTGATCAGAAATGTTTCAAAAATTGAACTTCAATGAAAAGAGGTGGGGAAAAGGCTTGTGCTGGAAAGCAATGAATGGCAGGAAAGGTACCGTTCCAATTATTTGCTTCAAACCCCAGCATCAGCACCGGGCTTTGATCAGTGAGGGCTACTACACAGCACTAACTCTGTCTATGCAGGCCACACTGGGAATTACAGTGTGGCTGTGCTATGGAAACAGATCGGTGGCCTCATGGCACAAGTTTGTGCTACCACTCAGCTTTACTACAGGTGCCAATGGAAGCACTGATTATCAAGCAAAACTCTTGCATCAAAGCAGCAAAGGTTATCTTAGTCCTTCTGTAATTTCCTAACTTTTATTTCAGTTTCTCAGCTGTAGGCATCCAACCCATCAGCTATATTTGTAATGATTACAAAAGGCATCACAAGATTGTATTGCTGGTATACTTTTGCTTCAGCCAAATCCTACTCAGACTTTTCAATGATCCTCCACTTCTCTCCTTACAGCCTATCAAAAGCCTATCAGATCATCTCATGAGGTTGTCTCTTCTGGATCCCACTATGGTGGGCACAAGAAGTTTCCATCTCTGGATGCTTCTTTCACTCTTCAGTCAGTTACCATTTCAGAGTGCTGCCTTCAGATCTGTTCACTCAAATAGACACAAATTTGCTTTCAGAGGTTCTACAAAGGTCATCAATGCAATTAATTAAAGAGTAGAATCTAAGTGATAGTAGTTTAAACTAACTGGTGACTTTTCCTTTTTCCATTCACAGTCATTCACCCACAGACCAGTGCAAGTCATAATCCCTAGCAGAAAATGGTGGCAAAGAGCTGGAAGCCCAAACTTTTTCTATCAGCAGAGATGGGCTGAGAGGAGGTCTGGGGTGTTGTAGCCAATTTCTAGTACATGGTTCCCTGGCCATACCCACTGAGGACATTCCCTATTTTCCATTAAAAATAAAAGCTGTCTTGAACTCAACATTGAATAATCCAAGCGAAATATCTTAAAACATTACACTGACATGGTATGAATGGAATTTCCTAGCTTCAATACCTGAGAAAGCAACAGTATTGGCTCCAAATTTTCCCATCAGAGCTTAGGTCAAATCATGCATTCTATACGAGAAACCAGGCTCTAGACTAACCTGTTACAGGTAACTAATGGCAAGTTTGTGCTGGGGTTACAGCACCAGCTGCAGAACTTTGGCTGTTTAGCTTGAATGGCAACACTTCCAGCTCCCAGTTAAAGTGCCCGGTTTGGTCCCTTACAGCTGCCAGGCAAGTGCTGCCCATAAGGGCCATAAAACTCACACGTGGCCTGTGTGCTGCATCTGGGGATGGGGAACCCAAAAGGAAATGCTGTGGGGAGCCAGCAACACAAATTGCTCAGGGAAGGGCAGGAAGAGGGAAAAAGCTAGAGCAAGCAGGACTGAAAGGCTTGTATAATTTAAACAGGGGTCAGTCTTGTATCAAGTTTTGTTTTAAATCAGTGTAGGAAAAAAAAAGCAAGCCTGGAAAACATAGTAGAATTTCACTGTGCAGTGATGAATTCCTGGTATATTGCACTTGGTAGTAAACTGCATAGGAGTTTTCCATGTAGCTTCAAAATCATATAGACAGCAGTAGCCAAATTAACTCCAAAATTTTTCTAGATAGCTTCTTCTTTCAGTAGTTTTACCATCCCAAAGGGCAAAAACTCACTAGAGTAGTTTACACAGATTCTTTTCCACTTACTTTTTTGTATTTCTATCAGAAAAGAAAAAATCAGCTTAATTCAACAAACAGGGGTTGAAATTTTGATACGTAGAATAACAACACGCAGACAAAAAAATCATTTTTGTGTTAAAGTGGAATACTTTTTACCCTCATGGATCTGTTATATACAGCACTCCTTTAAAGAAAGAAGCAAAATTCCCTTCACACTATGTAGCTTCCACTGGTTTAACTCACACCTTGTATACCAAATTGAAGAGTTTCAGACTACAGTACAGAAAGAAATTGGCTTTTATGTTCAGCTGCCTTCTCACGGCTCACCTGTGGTGGAACTGTTTTTAAGCTCAGCGCCACAGAGAACAGCTGCATGCTTACATCAATAAACCAGCTGCAAACCAGAAAGCTCACAACTGATGAGCGAGAGTATAGCACCATTGTAGCTCTGAACTTCGTAATGCCACAAGGCAGCCGTGCTATAAAAAGACTGAAGGCAGAACAGTGTGAAGTCAGATAATCTCAACCACTTCTACGGCTGAATTTCCTTTGGCAGTAGCAGGGAAGTGGAACGAGAATAATACTGGCAGCAATCGGTCAGCACAGTTGGTGATAAAGGGACTGAAGTGTTAATGCCTAAAGTAATGTCTTTACGTAACACTTAACTGGAATGCAGTCAGATGTTTCTGAAAACAAAACCAGAGCTCAGTTACAGCTGTGCTGGGTCTGCCAAGGAGAGTATTTATCCTAAAGTACAGCATGCATGTAGCCTCTGTGTGCATGTGACAGAAGCCCTTTATTTGCTAGATAGGGAGCAGAACCATTGCACAAGTGCCATGAAAGGAGAATGTCACCTGAAAGCTGCTCTGACAGGCAGGCAGGTTAGGGGAAATTGTGCAAGAAATATTAAGTCTCACTGACTTTTAGCCTCAGTAAGAGTAAAGAGACAGCTTTTAGAGGTGCAAGACACCTCTAGTGAGCAGATCAAGAGCGTCTTGCCCTCTGAGAGACTCTTGGTGCTATGGGAGGAGCTCTGGTTTGGAAATAAAGCAGTGCTCACTGCTTTCATTAAATGGAAGGACAAGTAGCTGATGTCAGGATGATTTGATGGCCGATGGGGGGTACTCATGTGAATGTGTCCACAAAACAACCTGTGCACACTTTCACTCTTTATGAGGAATCTTTATGAACCTCCACAAAACTTACATTCAGTACTAAATCCTGACTCTCTGATTATGGACCTATCATGCTTTCCTAGTATGCTGTTGGGCTAGCTCAGAATTTCCACCTGAGAGTTTTCTGGTGGCTTTGATGAGTGATGTTACGGCAACTCTGAATTTGCATTTGGGAATGGATTTCAAATCTTCAATTAGCTGCTTAAATATCTCTGTTCTAGAAAAAGAAAGCTTAGTTATAAAAACTAAGAAAATATCAAGTTGGGGAAAGAACATTTTGTCCCATCAAAGAAATACTGCTTGGCATGGACCACTTATTAGAAGAGCACAGTAAATCTATCTTTTATTGCATTTCTTTTAGCCTCTTAGTTTCTTTTTTTCTTTAAAGAGCAGGTCGTTCTAGCTTTATTATGTAAGCTCAATCCTAATAGCGTATTTCATTCTCAGCATTTAGCAATATCATGTTTTTCAGGCTTTATTTTGAAAGAGAAGCTTTACCAACAAAATTTTGCAAGCACACCATCTCACATTTTCATTTCCCCTTCCACAGTTTTTCACTTGTGAGCTATAGACACTGTACTTTTGCTACTCTGTAGGATTCTGTGAAAGCTAATCAAGAAAAGCAGATTTTATTATGTGAGGGGCCCTATGCTTGCCAGAAAAAGATTCAAAGCTACACTGGAAAAATTTCTTGGGAGTCCACAAGCAGAAAAAAGTATAATAACATTACTGTATCCTCTTCATAAATTGGTAGAATCACATCTTATCAACAATTGGAAAAAGTCAAATATCCCAGGAAGTGTGTTCTTAATTCTGAATCAGTTTCTCATTCTGGAATTAGGATGAACTGTTTTCAGAAAATACCAACTTTTGGGTAAGGCAATAAACTAGTTTTTTAATCCCTAAAGATATGCTGGATTTCATTACATGGGAAAAATGGTGGTTAAACACAGGTTTGTAGACAATTTCAGTTTAGGTCAATGTATGTTCCTACTTAAATTGTAAAGAGCATTCTGACACTTGTTCTCTAGCCTGAAACACGATGCTAACCAGTTGTTATTTCCCAGCCTCCAACAGTAGTTCCACTACTCCTGAGTGCGAATGTCCTTAATGTTGTGTAAAGTGAGCTGAGATGAAAAACAATACAGAAAATATTGCTGTTGGCCCCCATTAGAGCACCTTTGCAGGATCACTGCTGAATCTATAAGATAATGTAAAGACTACAATAGAACCTCCATCAAAGTTGGTTTTAAGGCCCCAGCTGGACAAATTATTCCCTATTTTCATATGATTCCATTCAGTAAAGCCAGAGTCAGATGGGGCCCTGTAAGAGATGATAATAATACCATACATTGCTTACTTTGATTGGCCTCTGGTTCCAAGTCTTCTTGTTGTTAGCTGTGGAAACTGTTGTCTTATTATCTGCAAATAAACAAAACTTTTATTAAGACAGATAGAAAAGCACATTCACTATACTTAATTGAATATGGACTTTTAAGACAGAAAATCAGAAAAACTGCACTGTGATGTCAATAAAATATGTGGTAGGAGAAATCAGAAATAAACTCTTGATTTTTTCCATTACTGAACGAGGGGAAAGAGACTTTAAACGTCACTATAATTCCATTAATTACCAATCATTTAAATACTTGCATAAGTTACTGGAGTAGAACATACTTCCTTAAAAATCTAAGTTCAGTTCTGCCTCTAAACTAAGGAGGACTGTAATTAGAATTGGCTTACTATTTATTTATGTCACATTGAAGGATCAACAAAGTTCTCTACAGACCTTCACAAACCTGCCACTAAACACTTCTTTTTCTAAAAGATGATTCTCTGAAAAGATTTTGGTATTTGACAGGGGCATCATTTCTACCAAGGAAAACTCATCATGGCATTTGTAAAGATACCTCATAATCAATTTATCCTCTATGGAAAACAAGTGGAGCTCAGAAACAGCAGGATATCATCAAGAATCCAAACTCTAGTGTGTCAGCAGACATTGAAAGAGCATTGCTACTGCAACCCAAAACTCACTCAGTGACAGTTGCATTTAAGGAAATGAATCAGTGAAGGTAGATTGTACCTTCAGTAATCAGAGCCTCTATCAACTAGGCTAATCCTGATGAAAAAGCTTTGCTGTTGTTGCTGGAAAGGAGATGCTCAGTCCCTCACAGGAGTGAACCAGATTCTCAGTGGGGTCTGCAGTAGGAGGAATATTTATCTGCGAGAACAGTCATGCAACAAAAACTGCAGTAAGCCTTGAAGATTTACTTGTGAAGGAGTTTCTTCCTTTTAAAATTTGTAATCCATTTTAATTGTGGTTTTGCTATATAAATTGCTAAATACTTCCTCTTGGGGAGTAACACCAACTAATATTAAAGGAAAACAAGCCTTCAAGATGGAATATAACTGTTCAACTAGGAAAAAAGTCAATTTAAATTGATTAAATAATACAGATTTTTTTTTTCTCCATTAGCCATTTTGCCACCGTGATAAATATTTAATCCTGATTGATGACTGAAAGCTTTGGAACATGTATTTAGATCAAAAGGTGCTATATAAATAAAGACATTACAATGTCACATATTTGACCATTTCTTCAGTACTTTTTGGGGGGAGTTTAGCAAAGGTACAACCACGTTCTCTTAGTATCATGTGAAAATTGACCTGTGTTAGTTTCCAAGAGCTTTGCACAAGGTGGCTGGTGTCAAAAATGCAGCAAAGACTCAGAGTCGCTAGGTTGTTCAGCTTTAATTTCTGGAGCAAAACTTCAGCAAACAGTAAAACACTTTTGTGGAGCTGTGAAAGTTCAGCCTAGCTGTTTGATAAATGAGCAGACAGGCAAGCAGCCCTTCTTTCTTTTTTTGTATGGATTCAATGAAGCCTGCCTAAAGAACACCACATGCTGTTCCAGCTACTGATCTAACATTCCGCAACATCTCAGCCTTCCAAATTCCCTTTAATTACACATTAATCCCACCCCTCTCTCTTTCATTTTCTGCAGACAGGGTTGGGGGCTCCACAAGGCTGTGGGAAAAAAGGCAGTGTTGAAGAACTACTTTCTGAGGATGGTTTTTTTGGGCTAGGGGATTTTTTTAGGGTTGGCTGTGTTGGTTTTTTGGTTGGTTTTTTGGGGGTTTTTTGTCAGTTTTCATTCAGAAAATATCATCCCTCTCCAAAAGCTGCTTTTACAGCAGTTGACTTAATAGTCAACTTGATAGTTTTACTCTATTTTTCCTTTTGGAACAGCATCAAACCATATTACTTTCAAGTCTTTCCAGTAGCAGTGAAGTGTTACAATGCACACTGTAAATGCTACTTTATGAACCATATGCTGTGGGAGTTCCTGGGATTTAAATAAATCAGCCAATTTCTACATACCAGGGCAGAGGTGATCAGGAAAAGAGAATAATAATGAAGCAGTTGATCAGACGATCCCTTTTTCTTTTCTTTGTTTCTTTTTCAAATCCAACACATTTTAAACAAAACCCACCTTTCAGAATATATCTTAAAAGTATGCATCACTTAAAACACTATTTCCCAGTAATTTACAAAACAAAAAAAAGAGAATAATCAAGCAAACCTTTGAAAAAGAAGTCAGGACTTTTTTATCTAATGCTGTATATGTAAAATATAACATGGTACACTTACACGTAGGTGGTTGTACACATATGCGTGGTTATTAATGTCTGTGTTTGAAATAAAACAAGGCAAGTACTAAAAGAACTCTCTGTTCATATAAATGTTTATATTCAGCTATGTTTATGCAAATCTCTGTGCAATGATACTGGTAAAGGCAAGAAGATTTCCCTGAAAGGGGAGAGGAAGTCAGATCAGGCAGGATAAAGTGGAGTTCACTGTGTGCTGCAATCAGTGGAAAAGGCAGAGACCCCAATATGTTTGTTTTTCTTTTAAATTTAAATCATTGTCAGCCTGAAAAATTACTGCACAAATATGTCATCGTTGGTTTAATGTTTATTAACTTTTAAAGACCTGTAGACAAAATGTGTTAATTTTACAGCTGTGTGGGGAGGGAAATGGGTTCTAATTGTCAGACATGAAAATCCAGGTTTGGATCTGAAAACCAAGTTGGGTCATTTTCCTCATCATTGCAGTGAGGTTGCACAACCAAATGAATCAAGACCAGACCACGCAGTCTGAGCTGCTTTCTGAATGGAGCCCAGGCCCTGCTCTCACAGCAGTTCTGGCTTCTGAAAGAAACAGTGGCAAAAAGATCTCATGGGTGGTGTCCAAGGGAATTTTGGAGTGAACGGATCTTTACCATCGTTCTTCAGTGGAGCTAAAATTTCATCTCACACTTATCCAAAGGGACCATAATTCCAGCTGCCCTATAAGATCTGCTGAGTAAAAAGGTACAGGTTTTACACTTTCCAAGTAAAATTTCACCTAAGTTACATGGCAGTTTTGACTGTTAGGCATTATTTGAGGCTACCTGGCTTTTTGGTTTTGAGACAGATGTAGACCAGGAATTTCACACAGAAATAGCTTCTGTCCCTGCTATGTTAGCCTCAGAAGAAAAATGTTCCTGCAATTTCTTTCTCAGTTACTGAACTTCAATCTGTTCTCCCTCTCTTTTCTCTGAACTCTGCTTAAGACATGATCTTGCCTTCTGCCTACAGAAGATCTTCTATGCCTTTCTTGATTAAAAACAATATTATTAAGAACTGCTTTATCTTTTTGCTACTCCACAGTTCTCCTGGTGAGTGCCTAGTGCATACCTGAGATGAAGATAGAAGTCATTACATTATAAAACAACATATATATACTTTACACTTTTTCAGGGGACTAGTATATCCAGGTCAGCATTTGTTGAACGTTTCTGCTGACAATCCTGACAAATGGTTTTCAGAATGTCTGTGCAGGTAGATCATATGGGGAGATAACAGGATTTTTATCCCACTTCAGCTTTTTAAACCTAGCAGAGGTGTCTGAATAAACTTGAATTAAATATCTAGTTACTTGTATTTCTGGTCATTCTTAAGGCAATAAAAATAAAATGGGTCACTTGAGCATCTGTGTAAAACACAGAAAGCTTTAGGAGCAACAAGAAAAATGCACTTCCTCTCTCAGAGTTTCTATTAGAGTCTGCACAATCTATTAACCTGAGGCACTGCTAACGGCAGGAGCTGTTCTGTTACCCACAAATGGCTGCAAGGGTGCATTCCTTCAACCTGAGTACTGCCAGCTGTCATTTCTGCCACTGCCTCTCTCCTCACATCTCCAGTACTGCAACACTACAACACAAGCAGATGCAGGCTCAGCTTTAAAATGAAGAATTATAGAATCACAGAATGTCTTGAGTTGGGAGGGACCCTAGAGATCATCTTATTCCAAACACCCTGCCATGGGCATGGACATTCGGCTTTCACCACTACGCTGTGACCCATCACTCCTCATTGCATTCACCATCAAACTGTGAACTCTGTGTTTCTCAATTATTCCATCTAAAATCAGCTATGATATGTCAAAACAAAACAGGGAAAAGAAATCTTACAAAGCACCTTATGTGTCTGTCTTCATGCAAACAAATAAGGATGGGAGAAGCCAGAGATGTCTGGAACTTCCAAAGTAATTTTTTCCTCCCTCCTTTGTCAAAATATTAAATTTTACTCTGGGGCAAGGGGCAGAGGATGGCTTTTAGAAGTCTTTACACTTGAATAATTTAAATTTTTGCTTTTCACAAGGCATGAACATTTTGTCAGTGCTCCTGATCTAGAGGGGATGCTATTCTTCATTAGTCTTGTTCCTTTCTATTTGACATAATTCTAGTCTTGTTTCTAGAATTTCACAGAGTAGTGAAATAAGATCAAATTAAGTTGCAACCCAGCAATTGCACACTGGCATAATGAGAAATGGATTCCAGGCTCTGCACTCCCTAGCTCTATGAGGTTCTAGAGAGATTCTGCATACCACGGAATAAATTCTCTTTCCTCCCATAACAATTCTTCATCACAGGGCCTGGTTTTGTTAATCTTAATTCAGGTTTCAGGTCCCATATCTAGACAGCATGCTTTTCTTTTATGAAGTCAGGTATAGAAGATGTGTATTTATTTACTAACTTCTATTGTGTTGTTTCAGTCTTAATGTCCTTTGCCATGGCAGCAGCAAAGAAATCAGTGATACCAAACAGCTTTATTCTCACAGAGATATGCCTTCCTTATTTTCATTGCTGTGAAACACAAGCAATACTGATGTCCTCAATCTTGTAAGGCTTTTTGGCTCATTCATCTTTGACCCAGTACTTTTCCAGCTAGATCATTCCAGGGTTTCCCCATCTGCTTCACTGCTTTTCAAAATCCTGCTCTGAGGCAGCCTGTTACGTTAACACCTGTGTTAAGAGGTTCCTTTTGGCTCAAAGATGGCTTGGGGCTGATTCAACATCCTATAGACTTGAGGAAATGGTCAAGAAAACTTGCACCCACTGATAGGAAAGAGCATAATCAAAGTAGTCCAAAACACCATTTCTGTCTCTCAAATCCACCAAACTGTGCAAACAAAAGGAAAAGAGGTGTGACTCTGTCTCTGCCTTCTCTACCCATTGGTTGCTTATTTGCACGGCCAGGAGGGAAGATTGCAATATACAGGCTCGGTACTCTTGACCGAAGATCTGTTGTCTACGTAGATTCAATAACCTCCCCATTTCTCTGTACTTACTTTCCTAAGTTTTTGAATAGGGCATGGTCTAGCTGTAAGATAAGAACTTGTTTCTAACACTGATACATCTCAACTGATATTGCAAAGCAAGGCGGAAAAACCTGTGCCCAACCCTGCCTGCTATAGAGATTAGATTCTGTGAGGAACTCCAACTGAACTGGATTCTTTAGTGAAGCTTGCGAGACCTCTCCTCAAATTCATCTATGTAAAACAATATCCTCCTTTAGCAGTTCCTTTGGCCAGATGGAATTCAGCCTAAGGCACGATCAAACAGATTACTGCATCCCAACAAAGCTGCAAACACTGAGTGCTCTGCCTCAGATCCTTAGCTGAGCTGCAGCCACTTTTGGTGCTGACTTGCTGAAGCCAAGCAGATCTAAAGCCCTGCACAACTCCCCCAGCTCTGTACTGGTGCCAGCACACTGCCTGCCATCACCCAGCCTATCTGTGGGAAAAGGCTGAGCGCCAGGATGCCTGCACTCTGGCAGACCCTGTGCTGTAAGCACAGCCTCTGGGACGTGTTGACAAGGCGTGAGGTAAAGCAGCCCAGGGGCCACTCCATGCTTAAGGCCTAACTGGAAGCCAGATGCTTGAAGTGGCAAAGCCACTAAAAATCCCATTGCTATAGGGGATTGAGAAAGGAAAAGTCACTCCAGAGAAACTGAGGTGTCCTCGCCGGTTTTCTTACTCCCCAGGCTCAAGGAGAAAAAGGCAATAGTCAGCAACCTGCAATAATGCAAGGGATGAGTGAAGTAGAGCCAAGGGAGCAATGACCTTTCCAACTGCACTGTAGGATCACCGTTCCCCACACCAGCATGACTGCTTCTGCAGTACTTGGGTTATTATGGTCTCACCAGAGGAGCTTGGCCTAGAAGGTTCTGAACTGTGAAGAAAACTCATAGTGGTGTTAACTGTCCTTCAGTCAGGAATCCTAGCTGTTAAAAAGGGATGAAGGGAAAGCGGGGACTGCTCAGGTAGCACTGACAGACTGATTCCATGCAATGAGAGAAACCACATCCTCAGATTTACATTGATTTTTCCCCAGTTCTATTTTTGTATTCAGTGTTGTAGAAATTGCTCATAATAAAGCAAGTGCTGTTTTAATCTATCAGAAGAGAGCACTAAGAGTAAATTTGGCTTTGCTAGACCAGTTATTGTTGAGGCTACTTAAGAGCAAATTGAGAGTAAAGAAATAAAAAACACATCTTCAGGAGAAGCATCTCCTTATGAACAATAGCAGGCAATTTCCTGATAAGTGCTTTTCAATACAAAGACAAACCAGAATGCAATCACATCACAATGTCATTATCAATGAGGTTTCAATAAAGGTCTTGTCTGTCCTTTTCACACATTAAAATCATATAGTATGACAGCAAGAAACTGTAAATCCTATTTATCCTAGTCATGCTTGGAGAAGCAGTCCTGCCAGCAAAACTTCTGGGCATAGAGACAGTGCATCGCGATGAAAAAGGAATCTGGCTGGTACAGCTTGTACCTCCCTGGAGCAAAGTAAACTATTGGGAAAAAACTGTTCTTTCCTAACAAATATTACAAGTCTATTGTGGACTTTGCCCTTTATCTAGTGAAATGCATTAACTGGAATGTAATTTTCACTTACAGCAAAGCCAGTCACAGAGCAACAAAATTTGTTGGAGTGTGCATCCATGTTAAAACTCTTTAGGATGCCAAAATGATGTAAAAGGACCTCAGGCTGGGGGAGAACCACCCTGAGAAGTGTCAGCAACCTTCGTTTTCCTTTTCAAACATTAATTTATTATTGCTTGTCAAGACATGGCAGGAAAGCCCCAAAGGAAAAAAAAACCCGAACCAGAAGAGGAAAGTGTTTATCCTCCAGGGGGCACATGGGAGTTGGGAAGAGCTCAGCTTCATGAAATGCAAAGCGGTTTCACCACGAGTCAGTCACTCTGTTCTGGGGGAGAGCTATGGCAGGGCCTGGCAGGGGAATTAGCACTGCACAGTAAATTTAAAGCAGTGAACTGAGGACACGGAGGATGGGAGAGATCGCTGCCGATGAGGAAGATTACATCTTCGAGGGTCCTGACTAAGAAAACAGTGTACACACAGAGTCACAAAACAAACAAGAACAAAAATCAGTGTTGGAAATAAAAGTGAAAGAGAAGCTCAAAGACCTGCCAACCCAGCTAACAGCTGGGCGGAATGGTAGAGCCAGCAGAGCCTTATGGCACCCACCCCTACACAATAGCTACTGAGGGCTTTGGAAATGCTCAAAACATTCCTGTTTTTTACTTGATTTGGTGAAGGTCATTATTCAGAATGATTTCGTTTTTGCAATTAAACCCTGCAAGAATGAGAAGTCAGACTCATCATCCACCGTAATTCTTTGCTCAGTGTGTTAATTATCACCAGCATTTTATGTTAACATGTTGCTCAGATAAAACCCAAACCAAAGATACATCTGCACAAAATTCCCTGCAGCAGGCAGTGGCAGAACTTGCAGCTGGAAACACCTTAAGCTGCTCTCCAAATCCCCAAGGTCCCGGAGCAGAGCCCAAGGCATTCGCAGCACAGGGCTGAGGGGCACAAGGCTGCCGTCCTTTTCAAGTGACCTCAGCAACAGGGCTTTCACTCCTTCTCCCTGAAGACTGATTCACAGTCCAAACACGTCCACTGTGAGAGAGCTCCTTCTCATATGCAACATTTAATTGTTAATAACTCGCTGACACACCTGCCCTGCCTCACTGTACCTCCCCGTCTTCTCACTGGTTCCATGGAACATTTTTACTTATTCTGCCTCACTTTTGCACAAAATCAAAATATAATATGCTTGGCTGTCTACAGTAAGAGCAGGAGTTTAACACTGGACTCTGCACTTGATGCTGAGCTGTAACCAGCAAATTCACAGGGCCCTCTCTAATTACTATTTAGTTAAGGTATACAAAAGAATGCTGGGTCCTGTCTTTCACAGACAATAAAAAGTACTGTAATGACAGACTAGGTAGCATAGCACATTGGCAAATGCTGGTATAAATAAAACTGCCATTTTTGCATGTTAAATGAGTGACTAAAACACTAAAATCTTGACAAACAAAGTTACAGCTCCCTTTGTCATATGAGAATATATCACATTATTAGCCATACTAGAGTATTCCTAATTTTATATATACTTTATGTGGCTTAGGAGTACAGGTTGCTTTTTTAAAGGTGTTTATTTATACAGTATTTTTGTTCTTTGCTCTTCTTGTTCCTTTAATTGCTATTAGCTTGGTTTCCTCGGAAAACAGTCCGTATTACTGTCTCTCTGTTAATCTCTCTACTCCCCAGACCAAATCTGGTTTCATTAATGCAATATTATCAAGTGTCTGATGTTCAGTGCTTGTCCTAGAAGTTTAATAGGAAACACTGTTACTTATTACAGTTTGTTTTAATGTGCTGAACTCCACATCTCTTTCTAAAAAGTACCAGTTTGTTAAAGAAAAAGCCTGAATATTTAACATTGCCCACAGAGCTAAAGTTCAGAGATGAATTATAAATTCAATGTGGTCTACTGAAAGGCAAACTGTCTACGATTTCACAGAACAACTAGCTCCTTTCTCTGGAGGAGATGACAGCTGCAGGGCTCCTGATGTTTCCCAATGAGGACAAACATGTCCAGGGTCTCTGTTTCAGCAGCTAAGTGCAGAATTCCTTAAATAGCACCTATTGCACTGCACTGCTTCAACTGCCTCCAAGACATTTATGCAACTCACCTTGCCAATATGGTATGTAAGTCACATGATAACAAACACTGGCTAAAACTACATCCATGTACCTGTTCCAAAGGAGAAGTTGACTGCAAGGTATTGAGAAAATGGAGATGTGCCCTGCAGATCTTCATGCCTGTGCAGTACATTTTGTTAGCAGTAACAGGTTAACAGAAAGAAATCAGTGGGGTCTGCTCAGGTTCTGCAGATGGAGAAGCTGATTTCACGTCACTGTTGTCTGAAGTTCCTGGACATACCAGTGCAGAAGTGCCAGTTCCCAGATGCAAAAGTAATGGCCACCCAAAGTACTAGTGTGAAACAGTACCATGATGATTCTGTAGGGCTTCCTTCCTCTTCACAAAAAGGTAAAAAGTTTCATGCATCACTGCTTCAGAACTCTATTGCAACTGAGAGGAAAACACTTGGACCAGAGCACGCAAAAACCACTTTGGAATGCCATGATTTTTGGCTGGAAGTCACAGTACCTGTCCTGCTAGGTCAAGAGACTCCTACCAATGAAGAGGTCTATGTATGAGAGGCAGGAGAGAAGGGGGATGAAGTATTAAACAGTGTAACAAAACTGCCACATACTGATAAATGGTGGAATCCCTGGTAAATTTATGTTCTGACGGAATAATTCCGGAATATTTCCACCCTACAATTTACAGAAGTTTTTAGCAACAGCACTGTGTAAGTTTGAGTCCTGTTCCAAATACGTGAGCCTGCATGAAATCTGTTTCTTATTTTCACTGTTCCTAAATTACATGTTGCCACTATACTTACCACTCGGTAGCAATAATGTGTACAACGAACAACTTCACTCACACTTCTGCAGTGCATTTAAACAGAAACCTGACACAGAATCTACTGAGCCATGCAGGTCTTCAAGACACAACAAACATAGTACTGTTACAACATGGTACGCTTTACTTTCCTTGCCAAACTGCCTGCCTAAAGATGCACTATAGAAAGTGTCACCTCATTAAATATATTCTTCACCTACTCTTTACACAGGCACTTACCCTAGAAGCATTTTTCCTTCTTTGAATACCCAGCACTTCTATAGAACAAATGTTGCAAACACTAAAAGAGAACAGCTTGCGGGACAATTGGCTTCAGATTCATGCTTGCAAGCATTTCAAAAGCAGTGGCAAACTGTATGTACACTTTGTTTTTTTCACAGCCTACAAGTTTTAAAGGCCTGTGACACAATCCATGGTAGAATTTCAGTTTTAAATATCATGCTGTTTTTCACTGACAGGAAAATATCACCTGACCAGCAAATCCAAAATACGAACTTTATGTAACCTTCTAGCCAGCTATTAACATCTGCTGTTGGTGTAGAGCATAAGAGCTTTACTGCTCACACCAAGATGATGCATAGCTGTGTCTGTGCTACGAATGCATCTCCACTGTGAATCTGGAGTTAACCTCAGTGGCTCTTACTACAGCAGCACTGGAAAGGGAAGCCCAAGGAATCACAGTGAAAAGATAACTTGGATAACTTGGCACCCTGTACCTGCAGGGCTCACAAAAGCAGCTAGATGCTTTCTGGACTTTCACATCTGGAGGCATTGTACTCCACCATGTGAATTTGCCACATCATTTGGTATCATTAACTCAGAGATCTCCATATCATGCTTACAAGAACGGCACAGACATGCTCTGGAATTCAATTCTACCCTTCTGTTTTTAAAAAGTATACATTTGTTTAAGCAGTGCAGGTCATAATGCAGATGTGTTTACACTGGCTTGTATTCCACTTCCAATTCAGCTTCAACTGCCAATACTGTGCACCATGTCACTGTCAGCTAGGCTGGGAACTGACATTCTCTGGAGCCTACCCATGGTTAGAAATTATTCCAACCATCAAAATACTTAAAATCTTAGCCTTTGTCCAATAACTTGAATACACAAGAGATTTCATTCATATACCTTTGTCTCCAACAGTAAAAGAAGATTTAATTCTTTTCAGTAATACAAATTCACCTGAACCAGGTGAGATTTTAAGGTGTCATACTGCAGTTTAGACTTACCTTCCCAAAGCTGGCAGCATTAACAGGTTGTGTGTCATTTTTCTCACAGAAGTCCAAGTAATGCATGTAGAGAGCACTTCGAGGAATGCAAACACCTTCTGCAATCTCATAGTTCTCCTCCAGCCTTGAAAAGCAAATATCAAACAGAGAGAACTGCAAGTATGTTGGATGTCCTGTACAGTAAACAGTATACAAAGCTTCACCTTTTGAGACCAAACATTCTGACTTCCACTTGTCTACTAAATTTTCTCTGCTCTATTCCTAAGTGCTCCTTCCAATTCATTCCCATAATACTTGCTTGCTTCATTTTGTTCATACTTGCTATCAAAGCCATAGGCTGTGAGTTCTCAGCAATCTGTTATACCTTAAAAGCATCCTGCAGTAAACAAATATATGTGCAACTATGAAACAATAAATATTCACTGACGGGAAGCATTCTCTTCTTCTTTACATAACACATCACCTTTGGTTCATCACGCTCTTTTCACTTCTGTCCTGCTGCAAAATTGCTTACCTTGAGGAAGCAGGTGTGGCTAAAGCAAGTAATTTGCAAATATTCAAGAGTGTCCACAAAATCTTATTGTGTAATATTTTCTTGCTATTGTTCATGGGCATAGTGAAAAAACAAAAAGAAACCATAATCTGAATACAATGCTAAAAAAACCCCAGTGAAATAACATCCTCTTCTACCTTTTAGAAACTATCATTATTTGTTTATACATGCAAATATACAACTATGAAATTTTAAATGATATGTCAAATATATGAGTAGGCATATGCTTCATCTTTAAAGCTTTAAACTGGTCTCATTATAAATCTAAAGGTTAGAAGAAACATTCCTTTGAAATGCCATTTTCAGTTGCTGACCCAAAAATGTTCAAGAGATATTTATATACACACTTAACACTAAACCACAATTGATCTTGTCATTGATGGTGTCAGTCATAGTCAACTACAGTTACATGTGTGCTTGTCTGCCTTGCTGGGTAAGGGAAGAAGTTAGGTGTAACTTCCTCTTCATCGTATTAAAAAATAAATACTTGCAGTTTTACAGCAAATAATAATAATCAAAATAATTATTATCAAAATAATAATCAAAAAACGTGCAGTTTTACAGCAAATTATCCCCTGTCATTTGATAGCTGTAGAACACCTTCCAAATATCTAGTTTTTCTCCCTCATTGCCTTTTTCAGGACCTACCTACCTTCCATTTCAGTTATTGTGATCATTTGTGACTGCAAACTATTTTAATAAGATATCCGGCTAGATGAATGGAATCAGTTTGTATGGGCAACATCTATTCTTCCCTGGTTTCTACAGAAATATCATCATGGCATCTTTCCTCAATTTCATAGTGCTCTAACAAAACCTCCTTTCAAAACCTGGAGAGTTCGTTTGTATAGTATAGCTGCTAATTGGAATGTCAGCTTCCGTGACCAAGACAGGACAGAAAGAAAAGCAGTTAATTATTTCTCTTCATATCTGATGAATTTTTCTCTTTTTCTCCTCTCTTTCACAGAGAGACATTAGTCTGACACTGAACAATGCCCCATTATACCTGAACTTTTTTTAATGATCAAAAACCCATCTTGCTCCGCTTCTTTTATTTTCCTGTCTTTTATTTAACAACTTTATCATATTTTGAATCCAGCTTCATTCTACAGTATTGTAGAAAAATAATGAATGCAATCTTCAACCTAACAAATCATTACCAGTTATAAAATATAAATATATATATATAAACATTTTAAATGTTGTAATAAAGCCATGTGAAATCCAGTAGTTCACAATGAGACCTTTTGTACCACGACAGTATAGGAGTAAAGCCCCTAATCCTTCCACAGGAATGACAGTTTCATCTAGCCCTGTTATTGCTTCCCTCCATATACACTTACATATCTCTAGATTAAATGAGATTATTCTAGATCAGAGTCACGTCTGTAGTGTTGTTACAGATTTATTTTTGTATCTCAAGACTACAGAACAACTATGATGTCAATCACACAGAAGATTCTAGAACATGTTAATTTTGATGGAGTATAATATTGTATAAGAAAGTACAAATCTGGGGGGAATCCATTCCCTAGCTATGCTTTACCTTCCTCTTTTTAAATTTTTTTTATAAATGTTGCAGAAAATAGAATAGTTTTGTTGACTTTAGCTTCACAATACTGTTATTATTCAGAGTACCTACACTGTAAGCTACCAAACTGCATGGGATTAGGTTGTCTGCACTTTGAAAAATTCTGTGTTTGGGGAAGTAAACACACATACCAAAATGAAGTAAAATAAAGTTTCACACTTACACCTTGGTCAACCAGTTCACCACTGAAATAAACATGTACATTTCAGAGCCAAGCTATAGCTCTACAGATGATAATGAGCACAGGAACATGGGATAAGCATAGAACACTAGGTATTGCTATATTCATGCCTTAACAGTTAAATTCAAGCTCTTGTAGCTTCCCAAATTATGATGTATTCGGCAGTTTCCTCAATTATGATGTATTTGGCAGTAATGCTACATTTACCAGGCCTTTCACTTCATTTTATGTCATCAGTGAAACAAAACAAAAGCATCATTCCTGTTTCCAGGAAAAGGCTATTTAACCAGGCTGACAGTCATCCAGACACGATTCTTGGCTTCTTCAGCTATTCTTCATCTTCCACATTTAAAATGTTCAACATATTTCACCTTTGGAAAGGCACAAACATTAAGGATAACTTCCCATGGGATTGATATAATTTTCTCTTTTCAGCAAGATGCCAGAAAAGGAATAACTAATAAAGTTGATGGCAATATGAACCATGCAAAAAAATGTACACATTCCCCTTATGCCTTTGCTATGCTTTCTCTCTCTTCTTTTTCGTTGCAATTGACATTTCCTCAAGTTTCTGTTTTCCAACACTCCATCGCCTTCACTAGCTCTAAATGGTAGTAGCATCTACCAGTACAAACATGACCAGTTTTAACTTGCCAGACACCAGATGCTGCAGATAATTGTGAGGTGTCCATTTGCCAGAACAAGGGCAGTTTGGTACTGTATCCTGAAAACTGGTCGATAATTTAGCCCACCACTTCCACCTCTAGAAACCAGCCCAGAGATTGCTGTTAGACAGGACACATGCTTGCCCAAGGAACATTCAGATACATTTTTTAATTTTCCCCGAGTGTGCAAGTACTTGTTGTGAGGCCTGATGTTCTGCTTTTGGCTGGGAAAGGGTTATTTTTTTTTCCTATTGGCTGGCACTGTGCTGTATTTTGGGTTTAGTATGAGAATAATGTTGATAACACATTGACATTTTAGGTGTTGCTAAGTTGTGCTTACCCCAAGTCAAGGACTCTCCAGTCACCCATGTCGTGCCAGAGAGGAGCTGCACAAGAAGCTGGGGGTGCCCACAACCAGGACAGCTGACCCAAACAGGCCAAAGGAATACTCCATACCATAGAACATCACACTCAGCATATAATCTGGGGGGAGCTGGCTGTGAGGTGTCGATCACTGCTCAGGGATGGGCTGGGCCTTGGTCAGCGGGTGGTGAGCAACTGCATTGTGCATCACTTGTTTTTTCTTGGGGTTTATTACTCTTTTTCCTTTTAACACTACTCTTATTATTATTATCATCTTATTTTACTTTAATTATTCATCTGTCCTTATCTCAGCCCCTGGGTTTTACCTTTTGCCAGCTCTCCTCCCCATCCCACTGGGAGCAGGGAAGGGGAAGAAGTGAGCGAGCAGCTGGTGTGGTACTTACATGTTGGCCGAGGTTTGACCACCACACCTGAGCAGGCAAAGCTGTCCAACATGTAAAGCTAAACCTTCAGGAAGTACTCTGTGCAGCACTTCTACAGTGCTGATCACAACAGTGTACCAAACCATGGGCTGCTGGGTGCTACTGCAGTACAAATAACCCGATGCTAAAGCGTCTGACTTTCCAAACAGTGGAAACTGCACATCTTCACACAAAATGAGCTTGCTACTTTAGCAGTTTGACCCCAACTTTTGAGCTTCTCAATTTACTTAGTGTATCAATTTCTCCAGGAAATACCAATTCAAAGCTGCAGTACATATGTTGAAAAGCAGATGGAAACTACCAGAAAACTGCTCTGTGGGTATGGCTAGTAAGCTGGGAAACTTTTTACCTACATGCCTGTTAATAAATTAGCCAATTGTATAATTCAGTTTGACAGCAGCTAAAGATTTTAAACATGAAAACTTATTTGCTTTCTGTTACCTCATGGAATTTTGGGTGGAAAATGAATGGAGAAAATTGCAGATGCTCCAGAAGATTCAAAGGGGAGAATATTTGACCTACCTCAACATGAAAGAAACATAACACAACAGACAGGTAGTAAGTCAGTACACTAGCAAGAGAGAAGGGAAGAAGCTGTAAGCAGCATTTTCAGAACCAAAATTCTATGATTCTACTGCAAACACTGCTGAATGAGCATTAGTGTGCACAGTACATTCCAGCAGGGCTCAATATCCCAGGAGTTTAAGGATTTACTAACCTTTATGACTGACGAAGCTTGAAAGCATTTGGCAAAAGACTGTTTACAGTATTTGCCTGTTTTCTGTTGGGAACAGTATCGCTGGATGTTCTAATTAATGCTGGCTTCTTGGCTACCACATTATTTGCTCCTGTGGAAAAGACTCTTAACTGACTTCACTGCAAAATAAACACTGCTCTGAATCTGGGACTGGTAAGATGTGCTTGCTATTTTATTTTATCTAGATAGTTCTTTAGTATCCTTTTTGAACTGTGTAGAAGTTGTGGGAGTGAATAATGAAAAATAATAAAATACCGCTATGACATTACATTATTATAATTTTCTGTCTGTAGTCACTCCCTTTCTTGAGAGTCTGTTAAAGAAAAGTCATTTACTTTTCTTGAACTTTTGAAAAACAGGACTTTTGTGATACAAATAGGTACAAAGAAACAATAGCTCCAAACTAAATGCCTTTATTTATATTTGCCCATCTCAATATTTGCATGGAAAGTGTCTGTACGTTTCTGAATACTGGCAGCAACCTATTCAAAATCAACCCAGAGGTCTTGAAGTTTTTTAGTCTAAAAATCTCACTGATCAATTTAAAAAAGCAAATATAGAAGAAATAATCCAAATCATCTTTATGCATATTTCACAGAATCATGTAATTTAACAGGCAGGAAAACAGAGTAAAATACACTGAATGAATTGGTTCCTTGCTAGTTTTTTCAGTGAAATCTCCCATGAGACTGACAGAAGCAGAGAAAGAACTTTACTAAAATTTTGCTTTAAAAAACTCACATTTTTTACCAATAATCTTATCTTTTCATCCAGAAAACTAGGAGAAGTACTTCAGGTACTTATAGGTAAAGGCCTTTCTTTAAAAAGGCTTAAAACAAGCTGAGGACTGTGGGATTTCAGATAAGCATGCTCAGAGGCTTCTCTGTAACAGAGCTCTGTTCTTCAGATACATGGAACCTCCCGAAAGATACTTGATCACTTGCAACATTAAGAAATCTAAACAAGAGTTAAAAACCTAAATTAAGGCAAGAGTCAACAAAAGTCTAAGAGAGGACCTATAGCAAGGGATGTCAGAATTACAGGTACGCATTACAGAACATGCAGACTAAAATACATCTGCAAATCACTGTGAACGGCACTTGTTTATTTTTTATAGCACTGTAGACTAACTCACAAACTATCCTCTCTCTCTTCCTAATTACCCTTCCTTTTTTTCTCCTCACTAACCTTGCAAGGGGATTTTGACAAATTAATCAAACCTCAAACTCTTTCCTTTTGTTGTCTTCTACGTTAAATTACAGAGATCTCATGTCAGTAAGGTTGGTAACGGTGGGCTTCATCAGACACCAAAACAAATGTGAGTCTTGAAAAAAATTCTCAGTACTAAGATGAAGTACATTTGTTTTTGTAATAAATGTAACAATGATGACAAACCACAAATAATCAGCTGGCAAGGTGGCAAATAAATATGCCAAGTAGATCTTCTAAACTTTATTAGAGGTTTCCTCTGTTCAAACAAATCCCGTAAGACATTTGTTGAGAAATGCCGTACAGGTTACTAATGGGCACATTAAACACTTACAGTGGAAGTATCTTTAGAGCTGTCTAAGATGGCCAAGAGATCTATTCTCTTCATCTGGAAAATGCATAAGAAAAAACACTAATAGATTGTCTTGATTTTTTTAAAAGGCATCTTACCATTGCAGTGTAGCTGGAGTTGAATGCGGTTTTGATGCTCTATTATTTTCTTTTTCCTCATCTGTTAAGAAACAACAAAAAAAAAGCTATGTAATTTCATCAGGAATTTCTCAGGAATTCATGAACCATTTTTTAAAAAATAAATCATTTTTGAATGGTAAGAATTAAAAAAAAATTATTTAAAATAATTTTAAAAAATCTAAAGTGTTCTCAAGTGCCAAAACTTTCTCAAAATATTGGCTAAATTTTGGAAATGTAAATAATGATGTTTCCTAAACTACCATCTGTAGACATTGCTTAAGGCAATAAACGCTGCAAACATCACCCATAGTTGAAGCAGAGTGGTGCCTAGGAATAATGACATTGAAAAGGATAAATTTATATGGAAAAAAAGCAACTCTTAAATCTCTAGCAGCATGTCAGAACATGCAAACAGTTTCACTTGCTCCAAGGGAACTGTTGCATTACCCAAGTTTTATAATAGATAAGGCATTTAAAATAATGGGGTACACCCATTGTTTGATCCTAACATAAGGTATGTACTAGATGTTTATAAATTTACAGAGATTAATTCTGAATGAGAAGTGTATATTCTGTAATATACTTTATTCCTTTTCGTGTGATTTCTCTGATAATATTCCCCATTAACTGTTTCCAAGGCAACTCTGATTCACTGACTTTCCAAAAATTTGGATAAAAGATGAATAAAGAAGAAGATAATTAAAATTAAACTTCAGATAATGGATTCTTCCTAGTTCGCATTTGTTCTTTTGAAACAACTTAGAAATATGCACAGAATAATTCCGATTAAATTGTGTTTTGTTAAACGTATGAAACTTTCCTGGGTGAAAGCTGAGCGGAGCACAATCAGCAGCTCCAGAAGGGTATTCTTTGGCAAACAATGTTGTACCAAACACATTTTGAGATTTTAACAACTTTTTCCTCAATGAAACCATTCGGCATAGATGGCTTTGATACCTAAACAATGAGGTAAACCTGTACACCACGCTGCAAGTTGCATTTCTTAATGCAATTAACTTTTAGAAGTTATTTAAACGAGGCTTTAGGATGCTGGATCTTACGGGAGCAGGGCTGTCTGCTCTGAACATCAGACCCTCTTGGGAGGCCTTTTGTGCTGTCCCGGGAACCCACGCACACGAATAGCACCCCACCTTGGAAGGCTCTGTCCGCAGCCCTCGTCCCCCAGGATTTCTTGCATGCCACAGGGGAAGCTGTGCTAACCGAGCATCCTTCATCCTGCGGTCGCTCCCCTGAGCGTCAGGAAATCCCATTCCGCGGCCCCCCTTCTGCATCTGCATCTGCATGACAATGGGCCCCTAATTATTGGGCCGCACACTCCCTCCCTGCCTTTCAGGGCCCGCCTTTATTCAGCGCACAGGACCAACATACACATCTCAAATCACTTTTAAATTGTGGGTTTCGTTTGTTTTTTCCTAAGCAGGCGGTCGGCGTGTAGCAAACCCGGGCACACGGGGCCTCAATGCCGAGCGGCCGCGGCTGCCGCCCCGCACGCCCAAGGACCTGGCATGGGATGGCTTCCACCTGAGCTAACGTGACTGAATTTCCCTCTGGATACGTGGCAGACATCAGACATCAAGTCAATATCTAAGTTACACGATATTAGAGTCTCTGCACCCCTTCCATTCCTCCCCCAGCTGTTTTTCACTTGCATTAAGAGTGAGCACCTGCTTTACCTAACCTGCCCTCAGAGACACTTCACACCAGCCGTACCCAGCTCCTCCCACGTAAGAATTTGTTTTAGCAACACAAACTAACAATTAGGTCATAAACTGCAATTTAGTCTCCCTCCTCAGGTATGTTTGCTTCCTGTGTGGGTCCTTCTTCAAGACTCTTCAGCATCCTCCACTAACTGTCCCTTCTCCAAGAAGGAGAAGGATGGACTTCAACAGTAACTCCAAAAATTTCTTTAAGCATTATTTCCCATAGAATATTACCCATTGAACAACTGGATTTTCAACAAAGTTAAATTTTTTGCAGAGTTACTGCTTGTCTCTCCAAAATCTCTGTACAAGAAAACAGTGTAACTTTGTTTTCTGCCAGTGGACCAGCTGTCAGCCAAACGTTCACTTTTCTGTTAAAAAGATGGAAAGAATTGCAGATGGTACAGGAATAGATGGGACCTAGAAATACAAACTTTCAGTATTACATATACAAGCACTTAATTCTACCTTTTATAGTTTAACAATATAATCTCATCAGATAATTGACTAGCAGAAAATAATAAAAATCCCTATTCTTTGTATTTTAGCTGACAGCAGGGCATCCAATGGCCTCCATATCAAGCTGAGAATATTTAACTCTTGACTCAGGTCTGATCCGAGATCACTTCGTCTAGCATGAAAGAGGGAAGGGAAGGGAAAACAGCATTTCTTACTTTTTCGGCCTGTCATTTTATCAATTCACATTAAAACAACACTGTAGATTAAAATGAACTCATACCTTTTAAAATTCATTACTGTTAAAATCCAATCTATTTTGTACAAAAAGG
The DNA here is from genome assembly GCA_013399195.1 of Dicrurus megarhynchus. Taxonomy (NCBI): domain Eukaryota; kingdom Metazoa; phylum Chordata; class Aves; order Passeriformes; family Dicruridae; genus Dicrurus; species Dicrurus megarhynchus. The sequence continues at coordinate 356,936 of VXAD01010763.1, read as the reverse complement.
AAATAAAGTCACTGAAAAGAATTCTTGCTTCGAGGCACTGTCAAAGAAGAGACATGACAATTCTTCTGTGACAAATCCAAAAGGGCTTGAAGTCACAAGGAAAAATCTTCTTCCTAATTCACAGATGCAGGTGTTCACACACAGCACCTCGGGGAGAAACCCATCCAGTGTGCTCACTCCTCTGCCAGTAGGAGCACTACCAGCATCCCAAGGAAAGGTGTCTTCAAGGTACCTGATTAGGTGGACAACCTGGTACTCATCCCAAACTGAATGCAGGTAATAGCTGAAACAATTGCAAGTAAAACTCTCAGCAGAGAAGGGGCCTTCAAACATAATAAAACTGGGGATCACTGATGTTCTAGAAAAACAGTATTTGTTGGCTCCCAGAGATATCAGAGAATCTTCTTCTTCCCAAACTCCGTGGAAGTTTCTCTGCTAACAGCTCCATCTTACTTTCAAAATTCTGTTTCAAAGCCGCTCAGGTAGAGTCCTGTTTGTATCTTGTGCATGTTTGTATCTTTGTGGCTTTCCCACAGCTCTCAGTGGTATCCTCTAACTTTTGCTGTCTGATTCTAGGTACAGCTCAAGGGATTTCTTGCTTTTTGGTGCAAGACATGGAGACAACAGGAGCCGTGCTCAGCAGCTTTGAGGCTGCTGCCTTAAACCCAGTGAGTGGAACAACCCAAAGTGAAGACACACCTTTTTCTAAAGTGTTGATGTTAGTCTGTTTGTCATAACTAAAACGGAGCTAAGTTCTTCTTTCCACTGTGGAGGTAATTGGAGAGCCCTGTACTCTCCAGTGCTGCCTGCATGTGTCTCAAAACCACTAAGGAGCTAACATGCTGTTAGTATCTTTCTATGGATTAAATCCTTCCCTTAGTTCAGGAAGCTCCACATTTTTCAGAGGAATTGACTCTTCCTCTGTAGCCCCTGCAGGCCAGATTCTGACTGTTCTCAGAAGTGATGTGGCCTTAGCTAAAATTAGATTATAATATGAAGTACACGTAGCCATAAATGAGATTCAGGCTCATTAGCATGTAGCCCATGCTTTTAGAACAGTTTTAAAACCCTCTGAGAAACATGGGAGCACAGTTCTCACTGAGTAGGTATGACTGAAAAAGAAAGAATTTTCTCCAAGGAAAATTTCAATGAAAACAAGTAGCTCTTTTTAAAACTTTTTTTTTAATGGAAGAATTAGAGGTTTAGTTCAAACAAAAAAAGAAGCTGCTGGATAAATCCATTACAGCCAGTATGAACATGGATTTTGAACACCACTTTTGAAGTACAAAAAGTAGTCTGAATATTTTTGTTTCTCTCGTAGAAGCTGTCTCCACATTCGCATTTTCAAATAAGCAAGAAAATTTGGACAAGCAACCCTTCCACTTCATCAAGTAACATCACAATTCCTTCCCCATGGAACTGAAGTTGAAACTTTCATAAGCCTTCATTTGTGTTCTTCCAGACCTCTATTTCAATTTGGATAATCTGGTTCAATGCACAGTACACAGAAAATGTTATGGGGTTGGGTTTTTTAATTATTGTCTACAAGGTTGTACCATTCCCTTTTCCTGTGAGTCTTTTGATGAACATGGAATGGGGAAGTGGCAGCAGGAAAAACGTTTTAAAAACTGGAAAGCGAAATAAAATTTAGTGATAATTTTTATATTAGAACGTAAAAGCTGTGGTTTGGAAGAGGTCATAATATGTTCCAAAAGGGTAAGAAGCACCCCAGGAAGCACAGAGATCATGTGAATCCATGGCTGTGAGTCATCGCTTCCTTTCCCAGTGTAATGCAGGTTCAAGAGGCCTGGAGGTCTCTGAGTAAGAATGGAAGATTGCAAAGGACCCCTGTGGCCTGAAGTATGGCTCTGTAGCATACTTCAACTGTAGAAAAGGAGACCAGCAAAACTATTGTTCCTGTCCCAAAACCCTATGAACTCTAAAAATCATCCAGGAAAAAAAGAGTGACAAGAGCAAGCGTTATGCTCTGTAAGAACATTATCGGTTCACAGCACAAATTCTCGTCATCTTCAGTGGAGCCAAGGCCACTGAAAACCAAACCCACATTTTCTGGTAATCCAACCAACAGCTACCTCATGTACATAGAGACAAAAACTAGTCAAGAGAAAGGTGGATGAGGCTTTCTTTTGTTGCAGATGAAAACTGGAGCTACACTGACAACAGCAATTTGACCACCATTCTGAAGGATTCAAATAGGGTTACGTGGGTTTTCTCAAAACACTTTGCCTCCTGCTTTGTTTGTAAATGTATGACAGAGGCTGGACAAAGAGTGACACAATGGTTTGGAAATTTCTTGGTTGGTGTGTGGGCACTGCTAGAAAAATCTTCAGAAAGAACTCGAGGGCTAGAAAGGAGCTCATGGGACAATGATTTTTCTATGGTGAAACTTCTAGCTTGTTCTGGATTTCAGATTATTGGTCTTGCTGCTGTGGCTTATTTTGCTTTCCTACTCCTTCCTCTTCACCTTCTCCCCTCCCTCACCTCCCCCTCAACACAAGGATGACTTTTAAGGTGGATTAATTCTCTTATCTGCACTGCAGAAATGCTGGTAATCAGTGCAAAGGAAGCATCTGGAAGAACTGGCTATTAAGAAGGAAGCTAGATAAAATCAACTCTGCCTCTCATTTGGGTTTCCATTATATGCTGTGACAATGTCTTCTGCACACGAATAGTGGAACAAATTCATTTATGCATTTGTTTTATCAGTTCTAAATTCACTGCCTTTCATTATCCTTGCTTGCCCCTTAATTCCAGAACCAGAAAACAGAATGAGCCACCATCCCATCTCCTCAATGCCACTGCCTGAAACACCTGCTCTTGTTAACCACACAGGTCCTGTTTTTACTGGCCCCAGCTATGTGGAAGTTTCTCATGCTCACATTTAAAGCACATTTACCAATCCTGAATTCTGACCCTATTAAGAGTCTGAAGACACATCTCATTCATTACAGATTTTTTCCATCACTTTCTCAATCGCATCAGAGTGAAATGAACATTGTATATCCCACAGGTTTTCATAAAATTCAAATTAACAAGCTGATGTTTGTATTTTCATTACAATCCACTGTAACTTTTTAAGATAAATTAATTTCTATTCCTTAATTTTTAAAAACAAAAAACCCCAAACATCTCCCAGTTTCATTGTCTATCTTTAAAGATTCTCGTCCACTGTTCTTGGCTTGGGAGTCATGAATAAATACCACGTTTCTACTAACATCTTCCTTCTCCTTCAGAAATATTGCCTCAAAAGATATCCCTAGACAAATAAGAGTAAGGACGCAATACAGCAAAATTCATGATCCGTAACAACATTGTGCTACAGCGCATGTAATTTTACCATGATGTCAAAATAAATAATTCTCTTAAAATGCAAAAAAAATTAAAAGGGAATTTCAGCAATTATTTTGAATATACTGTCTAAACTCGTATTTATGAAATGTAAATTACTAGTTAATTAAATTAGAATTAAAGAATTGAATCTGCATTAGTATCTTGTAACATGAATATATGAAGTCCTGAGAGGAAAAATAGCATGAAGAGTATTTTGCTTTAGGCAAATTAAGCAGAATAGATATTGCATAAACAGGGAAAACTAAATGGTAAGCTAGAAATTGTCTTGCAATTTTAAAAATAAACAATTTGGTTATTTTAAATTACTTTCAAGCTGTTTTGATTACCTGCTATTACTAAAAATCAAGATCTAAAATTACTATCACTAGAAAAAAAAAAGTAGTTATTTTAAAATCAGCTAGATTGATCATTGTTTCCTCTCTCTGACTAAAAAGCAATATCATGTTTTAGTATGTGATTTTTTAATCTCATGATTGTTTCATTCTTAAAGGAAAGATTTTTTATTTATGTTTTGATATAGTAGTATTAGAAAACAGCACATTTTTTTTCCCTGTTTTTTGACCACATGGTGTTCACCAGTGAAAAGCAAAACAGGTGGTTTTGCTCCTAAGCTGATACTAACAGCACATTTTAGAGGTCATCCAACCTTTATTCAGTGACACAAATTCTTCTGGCTCTTTTAACCAATAGATAGTATTATTTCCTTTTAAAAAATGCAAATATTCCAGAAAAAAATTTAATAAAACTGTTGAGTATGTCAAGTGAGTTGACTCCTTAAACGACAAAGTACTAAAAATATCGAGATGGAGCAACTTACATAGCAGGAAATGAGCACTTGGACATGTTCACAATGACTTTAAATGAACGTCAAGTTACTTACTTTCATCGTTAGAAACATTCCCCAGAGAGGTGTGACTGGAATAACGTTTGTTTTCACTTTCATTGAGACATCGTTCAATCCAACTCTCTGCAAAAAAACCAAATATGCTCTTTTGTGTGTTTGTCTTTGCATAAAATATAAACTTGCAACAGATAAATCTGAATAAAGTGCCAGCATTCAACAGATGGTGATCTTTAACATTTCTGTTAAAACATGCTCAGTCTGAGGTTATTTAGCAAGAAAGTCCTTTCTTGCTTTCAAACTTATCTGTCGCTTTTTAGTTTCATTTTTTGGGGGCTTTTTTTTTGCTTTTAAACTACAGAGGCTGAAACACTTCTATGTACAAAACAAAGGTCCTCGGGATATTCTCTCCCCCATCACATGATACATTAAAAAATAAAAACACAATGAAACACAGAAATTACATTAGTTTCCAAGTCTTAGTCTGGCAAAGGCTTATATCCTCGAGTAGTCCCACTGGCTTTGGAAGAAAATGGGTATAAAATCAATCATTCACGTGAATTTTGGTTAAATCAAGGACCAAATGGTGCTCTCTGAAGCCCAGTCCTACAACCTCATTCACACTGGGGGAGTCCCAGGCACTACTGAGATCTTTTCCTCCCTGGTACAAGTCCAATGTAGCAAGTCAGCAGCCACTGAGCTGCTCAAACCTTTGTCACTGCACAGTGCAAATGCAACCACTCCTGTTCCTCCCTGTTTTTCAATTAACTCCCACCAGTCAGATGAGTTACCTACAGCATTACATGGATTTGAATCCGCTGTTCTTCCTGGAAGCTATAACTTCCATCCCCTGATGACCTTAGAGGATGCACCAGGCTCAGCAGAATATACTGTTACAGGTCTTCAGGGCAAAAGTTACACCTTCTTATGTGTTTCCTTGGACAAAGTATGAAATACGAGTTTTGAGTTTGCCTAAATCCCTGGGTATTGCTACAATAAACTAACCTCCTTCATAAGATTCTTTTTCAAGGGTGTGAACATGGGCAGAAATGAGTTTATGCTCAGAGAGCTCCCTGTGGTCAAAGCAAGAAAAAGAAGGGATAGGTGGGAAGGCTGCAAGGCAAGCCTGCAAGTTATGACAGGAAACAACCCCACTGAGTGAAGAGATGCACAAGAAATAAGGGGAAACAGGCCTCGCTGTCAGCAAACTGCCAGAGCCAGAAACACCTTCAAAGACATGGAAATGGCTCCAAATTCCTTTCCATAAGCTCCCCCACCAGACACCAGGCTACCTGCACAGCACAGGCAGTAGTCTGCCAGCCAGCAAAAGCCCATCACAGAAGCAGGCTTGAAGGGAAAGCAGGAACCCAGCATCTTGGGAAAGCTGCCCATCTGGTTTATAGAAGATAAAAGTTGGTATGACTTCATTTCAGCACTAGATGTCAATAAACAAATAAATGAATAGTCATGACCAATTACATCCTGCAGAAAAAAATACTTTTTAAACCCAGGCAGTTGCATAAACTTATGCATATTCCTCTGTACACACCCCTTCCACTGCCATGCAAGCAAAAGGGCAATGGCACCTGTGCAGAACCTCAGAAAGGGTCTGCTGAGAACCCTTCAGAGCTGATTTCCAGGCCCTGCCACAAGACTCCAGGTACTGTTACTTTGTGTCCTTGTGGTTTTCAGGCAGTGTTGGGGCAGCCCCAGGATATTCCCCTCCCTCTGCCTCTTTGCCTGTGTATTCACAGTAGGAATATGCTGCAGTACTGCCTTCATCAGTACAAGCACATCCCTGTGTGCATCTTCCTCATTCACCATCACACCTGTGCCTAAGGAGCCTCACAGGCACACAGCCTGCTCCTTTCAGGTACTTCTCTGAAAACCATCCAAAAACCCACTTGATGTTAATAGATTTTTAAAGGATATTTCTTCTCCCATCAAATTCAACACAGCCTTGTATAAAAATCCCTGTAGGGCTGCTGACACCACGACATAAAACCTGCCAGCAGGGCCTGTGCTATGCAATCAGCCCCTGCTCAGTTACAAACCCACAAGCCGGCGGCGACTCCAACTCAGAGGCTTTCCCTGCTTGTGCTGCTCAGCTGCGCAGGGTGGGGATGTATCACCTCCTTGTCTGAGGACCAACACAATGACATGGCTGCTTTCTGCCAGATTTCTTTCACTGCCCTAAAACAGAGCTCATAGCATCTCTCCAGTCCCCTGTTAGTACTGTGAGCTGTCTTACAGGTGAAGGGAAACTTGCTGCCGAGGGCAACATCAGAGAGAGGTGCAAGAAGCCTTGGGAAAGATTACCCTACCTCCTCCTCCTCCTCCTTTCAGCACACAGCCATGGCTGTATATAATTCCCTTGGCTCTGAGCCCAGCTGCAGGGAGTAAAAGCAAAGGCGGCTGCCATTAGCGCCAAGGGGAGACCGATGCCCAGCTCTGCCCTTTCTTTTCCTGCCGGCACCGAGAGCTGGGAAGCTGGGATGCATCCTCTTCCCTCGGCAGCAGGGAACTGGCAGCAGCCATCTTTAGTCAAATTCCCTGCTTAAGTAGTAGGAAAAAAAACTTTTAAAGTGTCACTCAATAACCATTCTCATCATCCTCGTTCACGCAGTGTCTCTGATAACTGTGCACGTTCCCCTTTTGGACGGGAAAAGCAGCCAGTTTACACTGCCACATATAAAGTCTGGAGCAGGGTGCAGTTACTGTTTAATTATGTGCTGCAGCTCCTTTGGTCCTGAATCACCCCGGTTCAGCCTGCTGCAGCCTGAGTCTGGCTTTCTCTTTGTGGCCTTGCATTTAAATAGCTGATAGAAATTCTTCAGGCCTGAAAAGATACATGACCTGTCTGGCAGCAAAGAATGAAGAAAACTAACTCTTTTGAGCAAAAATGTCAGGGAGTTCATGGCAAATTTGCCAAATTATTTGGCAAATGACAAAATGTGACAAAACCAACTAACTATTTAAAGGTTGTATTATCTCATAAACCGAATTATGCAAGTATAAATAAATAAATATTCTAATACATAAGTACATTTAATAAGTAGCTATTTTTTACTGTTTGTATAAAGAAAAACATTTTTAAACTCTCAATAACAGTGTCTTCAGGTATTAAAAGAAAATACAACTACAGTTTTGCTAGAATTTTAAATATTCCCATCAGAAGCCCGCAGATCCCAGACACAATAACACCTGCCCAAAACAAAACAAAAGAAGAAAGAGGCAGAGCGAACAAAATCAAAAGCCAAAATTAGGTTTGACTTTTGGAAGCTCCTTCAGAGTTAATAACAGTAGATCTTGTTCCAGCTTAAGGAACCCACTGGGTAGAGCCCTCTACATGTGGAATACTCTTGTCCTCGTGACAAGTGGATGTGCCTGTCCCAGGCAGTCCGGCTGCAGAGCTGCAGGAAAATGCCCATAGGGAACCCCCTGGTGTCTCCAGGCTGAGGTTCCATCCCAAGGCTGGCACCAATCACATTACACCACTGTTCCAAACATGCACTGAGTCACGTGGGATGGAAGGCTTTTTGTGACTAAAGCTTAATTATTGCACTTGGACCTTACGAAGTTCTCACAGGCAGGATTTCACAGCAGGAAAACTCACAGAATGATGGAGAGTTCAGGCAGTGACTAAGCAGAAGTGCACATCAGACCTGGTAACAATGATGAATCGTTAATACAACATGAGAAACCCCAAATTTCTAATGGGAAGTGCTTGTGAGCACAAAAGAAAATACATCCTAATACATCGCTGTGTTTTTAGTGTATCAAGCCTTAAGGCATTTCCTCTCCCCCTCTAGGAGTCCTTCCCACAAGGAGTCCCAGCATATCGTACCCTCAGTTGTACTGGGGCACTGGTTTCAACAAGGATCAGCACTACTGAAAAAGCAAAAAAATAGATTAGGAATATCTAGTAGTAAAATTTAGTACAGTCACATACTCATAACTGTGACACAGTGTGGAAACTATCATAATCTTACTAGCAAAGAAAGGAAATAGTGTTTTTAATGGCATTTTGAAGATCCATCTTTAAATATCATAGCAACTATTTAATTTTGCACAGGTTGAGAGTGAACTGTAGCGAAACACACAACTGTGTTCCTCAGCTTTAAAATTTTTGTTATATAATTTTGCATACCACTAAATACAAATACCTTGTATCTGCTATGGGATTCCTACATGAGGGAAAGGAGATCATTATTCAAATTACAATAATTTTCCCAGTGTAAATTTTCTGACAGAATAACTTACTATTTCACAAACAAAAAAAATAGAAATTGTTCCAAATTAAATGCTGAAAGATGGATTAAAAATAACTATGGAACTATTTCTGGCCCTAATTTTGCCTCTTCTCTTCTTGATCCCAGTCTTTCTAAGATTGACACATCCACTGAGACTCAAGAACCAGAGTGTTTCACTTCCATTCCATGTGCCCACCCCACTTTTAACAACAGAAATTTAAACTGCACTTGTTTTCAAAAGTGGGCAGAGCAGAAGCCTGTGCAGCTTCACCCCATCCCCACCAAGGCACTTCTTTTCAACAAACAGCATATTTTTATTTGTATGGTGTTTCAAAGATCGAGCTGGGGAGGCAAACCTCGGACTCAACAGACAGAAACACACGAGAGCTGCTCAGGAGCAGGAACTTTCATGAACTATCAGAAATGAGAAGCAGAAATGTTCTTTAAATGTATCTTTGACAGATTATTTTGACATGTCCTTCATAAGGAAAGGCTTGCTTCTGGAAGACACCTTTGAAAGGCTTCTCCCTACAGAGCCTGAGTTGAGGCGATACCAGAGAGGTGCCTGTGTACTGCCAGTACATTTAATGAGATAATTACTCCCTCTTGTTTGTGTAATGGTTATTAGTATATTTGCAGCCCAGAGCACTCATTACTCCCACACAGGCACGCCATAGCAAGAGCAAGGCAAGAGCCACTTGGGCTCCTCTCTGCAGAGAAGAGGAGGTGGGTCTGATCACAGCCCCAGTGGCTTCTGCTCTGTCAAGAGCTGCTGCAGGAACAGCACCACCTGTAATCACAGCCTCTTCTGGCCTTTGTGAGCCACTGTGGCCACAGGCACTGGGGGGTCTGTGCCACACAGCCTGGAACTGACCGTACCCAAAGCCACTGGCTACAGCCCTGTGGGCACGTATGTGTGTCCTGAAAGGAGACTAAGAGGTTTTAGGGACAGAATAAAGCTCTGTGGTCACCTAATCTGAGCTGCATTTTGCTCACTTCGTTCCCTACAGCGGTACAAACAGTACTGGTTTTCCACTGTTATGCCATATCCTCTGATCCATCTGACCTGGATGTGGTCATATCACTGCCATAAATGGGAATCACTATATTTTTTAAGTGTATGAGATGAGAATCCCCATGTCCCCATTTTTTGCCCCAGGTTCTCAAGGCAAATTTAGAAAAAAGTTTTAAGTAACTGTGAGCAAAGGGATCTAAAGGTAGATAATGCAAATACAAAGGGACTACCAAATTTTAGTGGAATTGTAAGAGAACCTGCTGGAAAAATTAATATTTACCAGCGATGACAGATTTTACAGTTCCAGTGACAGAAGAGGAACTCCTCTCATGCATACGGAGTCCTAGCACCCCTCTGAGTTATTTGTTCGTTGTTCTCAGAGGGAAGAGTTCCTCACCTCTCCCTGCAGCATCTCTTTGCCAAGTGTCTCAGCACCAAGCTGGCCAGCAACACTGTCTAGCTGCTCATGTGATCTGTTAGGCCAAGAGAAAGTGGTTGCGAACAGCAGATTTAGCAGGTAAAAGCAGTAACTCAAAAGCTCAAGAGGCTGACTGAAGGTCATGGAACCTCCCATTTCCATTTTGATAGCCCATGGTACCATCTGGAGAGTTGATGGGATGATATTCTAATATCTTTTCTTATTAAGGAAACCATCACTGTCCTGACAGCTTCTTCTGTTGTCTGTCTTGGAGTAAGTGCTGAGGTTTGCAAGATCCATTGAGCTTTTCTCTGCAGAGCTGATCTTGCTGAACATGGCCTGAGACATGCCAGCACCCCAAAAACTCTGTTCATGCTCTCCATGTTGCACCACTGCTGTGGACAGAGAACTTCTAACCTCTACAGCTGTTAAATTCATGATATCTGAGCAGCCTGCCTGCTTTGGCCATCCCTTAGAGTGCTGCAATCTAATTTCTAAACACTGTATGAATGAAAGTAAGGAAAAATGAGCCAGTACATCTCATATTTTGACGAATGCAAGTGGAGACTACATCTTGTAACACTGCACTGTCCTGGAGCAATTGGTCATATTAGCTTATAAGACAAATCACTAGTTTAAAACAGTCCCTTAAAGGCAAAAGAGATGATCCCTTTCTCTCAGGAGTAATGATTAGGAGATAAACCTGAAGTCTGACCCTCAAACAACTGAACACCTATTCTAGTACCTTCTGTATAAAACACCTGGTCTGAGTAGAAGCAGGATTCATGTTCTGTATCTCTCACACCTTGCAGCACAGCACTGCTGGTTACAGGCACATCTGCTGCCTGAGAAGTGTAACGCTGCTGGAGTGCTGTGCAGGTTGGTTACAGCAGCACATTTAAAGCTTCTAAAGAACCATGCTGCTTGAAAGAAAGCAAACAAAAATAATTTTATCTACAAAGCCTCAGTCTACTGCAAAAGCAAGACCTAAACAAGATCTTGCTCAGCCTGCACATTGTTATGAACAATGTTTATCTGTGACATGATGGCTTGGTAGCCACTGGCTCCCATTGAGGGCATTAAACTTTGCAAAATCAACTAAAATCAAGCAGAACAAGATACTTGGGACAGGCAATCACACAGTAATTTTCTAAGATTTACGTTTTCATAGGTGATGTAATCAGCATGTTCCTCCTCTCCACTGTCAAATGAAAGGTTTGTGAGACCATACGAGGGTCACTGTCCAGCTGCTGTTCCCTGTGACTGCTGCAGCACACAGACACTCCTAGTCAAACCAGCTCCTCTCTAACCATCGAGGAGGACCTGCCATACAGAGCCTGGTATTGCTCCTTGCTGCCTCATTCAGTGCCATCGGCTGGCAAGGCACACAGCCTTCAGTCAGTGCGTGCGAGCTGTCAGGAACATCTTCAAGCTCCACAGGAAATCATGCCAGTGTCCTCCTTGGTCCTGCATAGCCATCTTCTGTTCTTCCAAGAGACCTGCTCCTCAGGGATGACAGTGACACATGGCCTTGGTGCAGATGGCAGAGCCGCTACCCTGACAAGCTGCCAGATACCTCGGTGTTTTGTTTGCTAATCTAACTTTTTATTTCATTTCCAACAGGGGAAAATGTCGGGCACTCTTGTTGCAGTCCTTTCTTTTGTTCTCATTTCTTGGCATACAATTCTATTGGAACTATTTCAGGGTTAACGGACATTGGTCCAGGGCACTTCGTAGATGTTGGCAGGAATGCTTTTGTTCTTTTTCTTTGACTCGTGATTCTGGTAAAGCATTGTGAAGATTCACCATGATATCATAAGAATGCAAAGAATAACCCTCTTGAGTGTGAGAGAGCTCTTTTGTTTTGTTTAGCCAGGTCTTCACTCCCAGAATTTATTTTCTACTGAACTATTTGATAAAGAATATTAAGAATTGACAAGCCCTGTTTAAACTGATAACAAAAAGCACCACAGTTAATCATTTTTTAACTCCTCCAGAATACTTGGGTAGGAAAGCTAGAATTTATGAGATGCTTTATTCTTCTTATGCTGCGCACTGTGCAGAAGTTCATCTGAATGTGATGCTTTCATTTAAGTATTCTGTCAATGATGTTCCTTATTAAGAAAGTGCATCCCAAATGTAGATAAAGCACCCTCAGAAGCCCCATAATACAAGATACCTCTGCATATTGATTCTGGTGTTTAGGGCAGCCTCTACTCTGGATCAAACAAGGCTTGTGAACTCCTATCTGTCCCCTTCTCTGGAATCACATAACATACTGCTTTTGCATTTCCAACTCAATATGCATGTTAATTAGGAGTAGCCCTTTCCCTCTCCCAGTCACACACAGATGTTATCTCTTGTTTCATTTTGAAGAGTAAGTTTCACCAGACCAGTAAACGGCCGCGTGGTTTCTGCTTCATCAAGGCCATACCTCATTTAGCAGCAAAGCAAACCTCACTCGGTCCAATTTCAGTGCAGTGACATTTCCTCACATTCCCTTAGTGACACCAGTCAGCTGGTGACCAGTTCAGCTCTCCCAGGGCTGAACTTTAACTTAGATGGCTGTGCAACATGCAGCCGATCTTTCCATCAGTAAGATCACCACACACATCATGTGCCTTCCACGCACCAACCCTGCCTGCGGCAAAGTGTGCCCTCGTGCTTCCACAGCAGGATGCGTTACAGCTCCTCAGTCCTTCAGGGTCTGCTGCATGAATCAGTGCAAAGGCCATCACTGTCTCCAATTAAACTGCAATGTTTCCTTCCAAGGAAATGCAAACGTGCCTCTTGATCATTGCCAGACCTATTCTTACCCAGAATAAAGCTCAGAGCCTATTGATGCCCTTTTTGCCCCAAATTCCACTAACTTCTTACGCTACAGAATTAACGTGAGACACACATGTGAGCTCACAGGGCCTTAAATTCTGGGTACCTCTCCCATTTCCTACACTGAAGCAGTCTCTGCTCACTAGCTTCTGAGTTAAAACATTCCCTGCTGCCATGGTCCTTCAGTTCACCAGTGTGCATGAGAAGACATGGAGTCCTCAAATCCTTAATTCAGCTCTGCTTCACCATTGCACAGGGCTGGAATCATTTGGCTGAGCAGGAGAGCTGTGACTCAAGAAACAGAATTTGCATCAAGTACCCGTGAAATGCTTCCCTCTGCCTCAGGAGCTGATGAATCCAGCAGACAGGCCAATTTGGCACAGAGATGGTAGTACATCAGTAAGACAGGCCCACAAAGATGACAAAATAAAAAGATGTGAGATATGGGTGGGGGATGCACAAAACACTGGTTGTGGGGCTCAGGGGGGAGAGAGAGGAGGGACAAGGCTGGTTTTTGGAAAAGAGGTGAGAAAGAAGGGGAAACAAAAGAATGAATGAGAAAGAAAAGGGCATGGTCAGAAAGAAAGGATAGGAGAAAAGAAAGTGACTATAGAGGCTTTTTATTTTTTTTTAGTCAGCAGAAAAGAGGTCAGCTCCTAAAGAAATGAGGCTACAGTAAATATTTCTCATTAGAAACAGCATCCAGTTGAGAAGACTGAAAGAACATGAGAAGACAGACACATATGTGCAAAGAATACGTGACTCAGGTGTTAGGACACAATTGCAGCAGTAGGAAAGAGACAATCACTTGACTGAAAAAGAGTGTGAACCAAGGGATAGAGATACTGCATTTACTCAAATGGTGGCCCCTTTACCTCCCTTCATGGATATCTACTCCAAATCTAGCTGTTGCTCACTGCTATCAAAGGAAGCAGCCATCACATCATTCACAACCACTTTGTGGGTAAATATGGCACACCAGACAGAAACAAATGGAGGCTGTTTCTCTCAGAATGACCACAGAGAATACCTGCCTACCAAAACCAGCAGAGAGGACATTAATTAATCATCATAATATCCCCCCCAAATATTGGTACCCCTCCGAACTAATCTGTGTAATACAGAACTAGCATTTCATGCTATTAGCTTTATAGTCTAAATTCGGTTGACAAAAAGTCTTTGCTAAGTCCCGATGTGCCTAGACTTACAGATTTGTAAACCTTGTATGAATTTAGTCCCTTCCAAACTGTCTTCCCTTCCTTTAGAAAGTACTATGAAAGTAGACCAGTGCTTTTAAAACTAGGAGCCTGGCTCTTCTGAGAAGACTCCAGTCTCCTCTGAACAATATGCAAAGCAAACTCAGGGAGGGAACATGAGAAAAAAGAGAAGTCTTCTTTCCTCCTTCTTTTTTTGCCCAAGACTCACCAAAACAAGAGTCTAGTATTGAATATTCAGCACTGAATACTAACTGCTCAATAGACGGTCTGTTTGCAGAGCTCAAAGTGGAAATGACCCAGCAAGGAGGAGAGGTGAACACGCTGCTCCATCCATGTGATTAAACTGCTCTGTAAATGCAGTCCTCCCCACCTTGTTACAATGGAGGCCATTTGCTGCCCCTACCACAACTCATTTTAAAAAAATGTTTGCATTAGAGGGGCCCCTGCACCAGTATTGTCCCCGTGACTGTACACTTAGGATAGGAATGTGAGTTCCAGCTCTGGAAAACCTGTGACAGCCAGGCAGTCCAGCCAGCAGGATGTGTTACTGCCACTGCTTGGGAAAAAGGAAGCACAGGCACAGTTTACAGAGGAGCAGAGCACCCTGCTGGGAACAGTCCCTGCTTTCAGCCTGCACAAGGCACGGAGTAAATCTCACCTGGCAGCTGTCTTGTTCTGCCATGGACTTAGGAGGAGTGCTGAAGAGACCTCCAGAGTTAAGACATTTTGGTGTCACACAGTGAGCACCCAAGAGGCCAAGCTGGGACAGAGGCTGGTGTGCAAACACAACACACCATTTAGCAATGTGTCATTTGTACTCTGCCTCTCATAAGGCCAAATGTCCCTTGATAACTAAAACATAGTTCATTCTACCCTTAACCCCAAGAGCCCCCAAAGAAGCAGCCTTTTACTTACACAAGGCACACGTTTCAGACCTGTCATGCTGAGAATTCCTGGCCTGGCTCTTGCACCACGTCCATCCCCAGTGAGACCTCTGTCTCACACAGCACTGGGCACAGCTCCTTTCCTGCTGTCCCTGGGGTGCCAAGCTTGTTAGCCAGCAAATCTCTGTCCTGCTGCTTAGCCTGGTCTGACAGACAGAGACCTGGAGCTGAAGGGCTGTGCTGAGGGGTGAGTGAATCCCTCCACTGCCACACGAACCCGTGAACCCAGGAAGACCCATTGCAGGAGTGGGCATCTCTCATGACAGAACTTCTGTGCCCTGACACACAGCACTCAGAGACCAGGACTCCGCTTTCATATTGCCTTGCACCATATTTTTTGCTACAGTGTCTATCAGGCCACTATTGCCTTAAGGACCAGCCAGGAATTTTTGTTTCCCCATGTTGCTTAAGTTTTTTAAGGAGTAAAGGAGCAGGAAGGATTTTACTTTCCTCTGAGTATCAGAGATGGCAACACCCAGGAGTAGGGTACCTAGAAGCTAATAGCATTAAGTACTCATTTGCTTAATTAGGATATCCTGCCACATGCTCACGGATAAACTGAATGTCAGACGAGGGTGGGAGCCACACAAGTCAGGTTGTTAAGGATTTTTTTCCCCTTTGAAGGATAGGGTTTTGTCTATTTCATACAACCATCCATGAATTTTAATCAACAAATAGCCTGTTTCGGCAAGATCCTAGAATATTAGGAAAACATCCGGCCTTTCCTACTTGTCCTCTGACACAGCTTTTGGTGTTTTGCAGCAGATTGCACCTCTGTCATAGGGTGCTGAAAAATGTCCTTAGTTGTAAAAAGGATGTTCTGTGGGGTCTTTTGAATCAGGTGTGCATTGCTGTCACCATGGGGGAGCTGGCTCTGAAACACAGGTGATTCCACCCAGCACTGGATGACCACTCATGAGACCCCACTAATGAATTGGGCCCTCCCTCCATATTTCCCTTCCTCAGCTGTAGCTGAGGTGGTTTAAGCACTTCTGAAATAGTTTAGCCATTAAAAGGGTTCTAGAAGAGAGGAAAAAAAAAGTATGTTAATCCTTCTAACATTGCATTTAGTGGTACCTCTACTTTTCGCTTTTTTCATTACTTTTAAATTTCCCTTGTCACCGCATTTCTGGTATTTTATTGCTTTACAAGTATAGCACAAGATAGATCTGAACATACAGATCTATACAAGAACAGAAAGCTCATGTCTTTTTTTTTGTTGACCTGTAGATCTCATTTGCAAACTTATAATTGTGTATAAGACATGTTTCATATAATGAATTTTACCTGACTTAATATGAGCATCTGTAAGTCTTGCCCCAAGTAGCCAAACCAGCTGAAGGAAACAGGAGAGTCTGATAGTATAATTCTAAGGAGTGGAATTTTAAAAAGAGAGGAATGAGAAGGTGAATGACAACAAGTATTTCTACNAAAAAAAAAAAAAAGGCAGTGATTTCTAACACTTGAAACTTGTAGTCCTTTCTTCCCGGCAAATACCATTTTTTTTCTAGATATTATCTCAGCAAGGAAATCAAAGCTCCTAGAGAAGAGGATTTTGTGTTTTTAAGTGTTTGAGTCCCTGCCATGGGGTTCATGAGCGCCCGAAGCTCCAGCTTGTCAGAATGATGATCACAGCATCAGACTGTGACTACTGTGACTACAGCCAGCCTAGAAAATAGATGAAATCCCAGCATATGTCCCCAGCCTACTACTCTGAAATGAATGCCTCTAATTCCCAGGGCTGCAAGTTTCACGGAATCACTCATTCAGAGAATGTTCCAGCTATCTGAAATATATTGTTTGCTATTATGATAATATTTGGTATCCTGCACAAAAATGCTCAGCATAAGCTGCTAATTAATTGTGAACACATCATTCATAGCTGTAAATCAACTCCTTGGTTCCAGTAACAACTTCCATCTCAGAGAAATTAAGTTCAATTACCAATAAAAGAAAACAAAGTGCTTAACTGTAGCTGAAGGGAAGGAAACAAGACAGCACTGAGCCACGCATTTCACATTTCAGTCTTGAGGCAAATTAGGCTGCAAATGAGCTTTCCCTTACTGGGTGCAGTGAGAGCCAAGGCTCTATTTAACCCTCTCCACTTTTTCCTGATTTCAAATTTATCAGAAAGGGAAGAATGGTCAAAAGCATTTAATCCAGCATGTGTTTATATGCAGAGAATGAAACCACAGCTCTTGCAGCAAGCAAGAAAGACTCTGACACCGACTTTACGCACCATTCCTAACACTGGCTAGTATCTTATAGCTAATAAACTACTCTTGCTGCAAATCTCCTGAGAGAAAATAAATGTACATGAAGACAGGCCAGTACTGCTAGTTATGCACGTAAAATAGCTATAATTAAGTTATTACACATTCCCAACTCTGGGGAGGGATCATCACATGCTAACCCTGGGCATCTGCCCTCTCTCAGGCACACACATGGACTCCAACAGGTGTTTCCCTTGTGGAGCCACTGCAGGATCAGTACCTGTCTCTAACAGCAAATCATGTTAGTTTTCAAAGTTCACAGAAACTCCCTAGAACATACATACAATCCTACAGGATCTAAAAGATGCGTGTAAACATGCCAGTGGTACAGACATCTTAAAAAACCCACGCAGGCCTCCACTAGCTTAATCATCACCACCACATACTCTTCCTTCCTACGCTTGTTATCTATAGGATCGCTCAACCCTCGAATACCCTTTATGCTATCCATCTTCCTAAGCAGTATGTCAGCAATCAAATCCCCTCGGCTGCCGGGACACTGGGCTCCAGCGGGGTCGGATCATACGGAGGATTCATTTTCACACACAATGAAACAAATAGAAAATCCAGCACAGATGCATGGAAACAGGCAAGTGGGTGAACTTGGGAAATCCACAAACCTCAGCGCTCACAGAATTGTGAGCTAATTATTTGGACTCCAATGTCATATCAAGTATCCACCAAAGGACTGACCTTATATTTGTATTAGTTACATGACAGCCCACCACTGCTCTCAAGGCATTGTTATGAACCATCAAGCCTCAGCTGTATTTAAGGCCACCTCTTCAAAAGTCTTGATCTGAAGAGGTACTAACATTTCATCACCGTGCAGATTTCAGTGATCCCCAGGTTTGATCCTTAATTTGCTATATTGAAATCCTATGTATGGAAATAGTATTCCAGAGGATGCGCCTCTTTACGACTGTCCTAACTTGCAAACCAGCTGCAAATTAAGCTAGTGAAATGCAAAGGTGTTTACATTCAGAGACACTGCAGATTTTACAGCTATGGTAGCCTTCTTCCTTGCCTGCACTCTCACTGCATTGCCAGCTGAAAACCAGCCTGATTTTCTACAGGCAAGCAAGCCAACAACCCTGATGGAAGCAGGATACTCTTCCGATGACTTTCTGTGGGACAGCTGTAGCAGCATCACCAGTATCTTAGCACAAAATGGTCCCTTCTAATTTTGAGAAGATCTTTTGCTCAATATATGTTTACTATGGTAAAGGTGCACCTGAAATAGACCAGTTGAGGCTACAGGTTTCTTCACAGTCCACACCCAAAAGTTTTATCTGTGAGAATCCAGAGTCCCTTTTGTAATGAGGGTTACACGCAAAATCTTGGTGACTGTAAACCGTAAACTGCAACTTAAATAAATGAAATAGTTTCCCATAGTTCTATGGCTATTCTTATGCAAAACCTTGTTTTAGTTCTTTTTTCTCTCCATCCTTTTAAAGATCTGTACTGCAGGTAAATATTGCAGAGCAGTGAAAAATATCCCAATTGCCCCTCCTTAAGAATTTTAGAATTAATTCATTAGCAGACAAATCATAAAATAATTTTTTCTGAGTCAGACTCAGAAGATGAACTTAGGTCAAGGCAATTTTGACCACATTTCAAACCTCTTAAAAATCCCTACAGATTTTAC
Source organism: Dicrurus megarhynchus (assembly GCA_013399195.1). Taxonomy (NCBI): domain Eukaryota; kingdom Metazoa; phylum Chordata; class Aves; order Passeriformes; family Dicruridae; genus Dicrurus; species Dicrurus megarhynchus. The sequence goes on along the minus strand of VXAD01010763.1, from coordinate 338,126 downwards.
AAAGTTATTAAAACGCCCTCAGGAATGAAGACCTGATCCAGTGATGGGACTTGGGTTTAGATCCCTCTTCTGCTGCTGCTGAAGGCAGAAGGAGCTGCCAGGGATCGGGCCCTGCCGCGCAAACATTGCCCGCACAAACTCTGCAGCTCGCAGGAAAGAAAACATTTTTTATTGGGTTTTTTTTGGTTTGTTTTTTTTTCCTGCTCCATTTCTTTGATTTGTGAAATTTTATAAGATACAAAATTACATACGACAAATACTCAGGTTCAACTATATAAGGGGCCAGTGGTATTTCTTCTGCATCTCCATATCATATCAAATTTAGGATTCAAAAGAATCATTGGAACATCTTAACTGCTCAGCAGGTTAGAGCCTTTATACACACGGATTCTAAAACAATAAAGAACTTTCTTTTTCTTTATTGGAATAAAAAAGTATGAAAAGTACTCCAGGAAAGTAAGGGGGAAAAGCCAATACCAAGTTTCCTCTTTACTGTGTTGCAATAAGCAAAGCAAACAGTTTTCAGAAGCAAAATCAACCATTCGTTTGGATTAAACAAATCAGGACCTAGGATCATGCACTTCAGCATCATACATACGTTCTGAAATGTCACAGCTCCATTCCCAACTAGCATTCAAGTATTTATCATCAATACTGGTAATTTCATTAATTGAACCAGGATATGAAAGCCATTAATTCTCTTCAAACAATGCTTAATATGCTAGATCCTTTTAAAATGGCAAGCTTGTAGCAAAGGTCACCCACCACTGCCGCAACACCTGTCTATGTTGATAAGAAGATAGACTGAAATCTGGCCACTGCCACAAAGTTTTCAACCCAGGCGGTGGAAGCAGCTTTTCGTGCTTCAAATAAACTGCTTTAAGGGCCTAATCCCAACGTCCTTGACAGCACTGAAAGGCTTTCTGCTCATTTTAATGGGCTTTGGATCAGCTCCTAAATCTCAGCTTCCAGTCCCAAGGATCTCATCCATCTAGCGCCTGAAAACCAGAGGAGGTTTTGCCTGGCTCCAACACTGAAATAACGAGGGATATTTACTGAGCTGTGCAGGAAAGTTGCGCTCCAAGAACGCGCCTCTGTTTCCTTGGGCTCCTGCTCCCTGAGCGGCGCGGCGGGGGCTTCCCCCGGGGGTGCCGCGGGGCAGGAGGGTTGGCAGCCCCCCGGGAAATCCACGCAGCCGCGCGTCCCCGCACCGGGCGGCATCCTCCTGCGTGGGACAGCTCCTGCGGGGCGGCGCGGGGGCAAGGCAGCGGGGCGAGGGCTGTGTCCCGCGGCAGCGCCCCGCACTCACCGTGCCGATGTCACTAGGGGGGGCTGCGGCTGAGGAGAGCCGCTATTAGCGCTCGGGGTCGCCCGCAAAGCTTCCCCTTATTGGGTTTGCCGCCCCTCGGGGCGCTCCGGGCCCTGGCCCCGAGCACCCGGCCCGCCACCGCCCTCTTGCCAGCCCCGACTCCTCCGGGGTGCGACGGGGTGGCGGTGCCGCTGTCCCCGGTCCCCCGGCAGCTTGAGGGCATAGAGCTGTCGGGTGCCGGCGGGGCTGCGGGGTGAGGGCAGGGCCGAGCGCAGGGCAGGCGGCGGCGGCCGCGCTCCCGCAAGCCCCAAAAACCAGATACAGCCCCCCGGGATGACCCCTTAGTGCCCCACGGCGAAGGGGCGGGGGAGCCCGGCGGAGGCTGCTCGCTTCCCCCGCCGGCTCGACGGCTCCCGGCCCGGCTCGGGGGACTTACGAAACTACCCCCGGGGGCGGTCGAGCGGGCGCCTGACGGGGTTAAAGGCGGCGGCAGAACGATGCGATGAAAGATACCGCAAACCCAGCGAGAAGGGTGTGTGGGTGCCCCGCTCCGCGGCCGCGAGAGAGCCCCGAGGGCAGCGGGAGAGCCCGGAGGACAGGTCCTCGCCAAGCGCCGGCGCGCCGTGCCCAGGCCGGGCCGTCGGGGCCGGGCGCTGCTGTCCCGCCGGACACCTGGGGTTGGGGGCTCTCCTGGAGCCCAGGCGGCCAGAAAGTCCTTTGGCCTTGGTGACAGCCCCCACGGGTCACTCTGCAGGTTAGAGGAACGGGAGCTAAACTCGATGGAAGCACACGGCACTGCTGGGGGAAGGTGAAGGATCCAAACCGTTCCCCTACCTTAAAATTAGAATCGCGGGTAATTTTTTTTTTTAATCCCCCTGGTTTAGGGAAAATCTGTTGAAGATAAATTAAAACATGACTGATTTTTTTCAATGAAGCCATATTTCTCCACAATGCAAAAGGATCTTTACATAACAACTGAAACTCAGGAGAAAAGCTAATTGGATTAAGTCCTGTGAAAGGGAGGTTAAGGTGTCTGAATGAGACAACTGCAAAGCTCCACTTTTCTTGCCATCTGCTTAGCAAGACTAAAGTGTTTTCTGATTAATATTATCTTAATCAATCATGCTGCCACTTATTACAGCCTTACTGAAACTAAGAAACGAATACTACGGAGGCTCAGCCCGAGAATGGACAATTCTCAAAGGAGGGACTGAAAACGCGGGGCTTTTTTTTTGTTAGATTTGATTTTTTTCTTTCCCTAAAGACCCGTTCCTCTCGACAACGAGATGTTGCCGGCAGTCCCCTTAACCCCGCCTCGGCTGTGCCGCCGGACAGGAAGACAACTTTCTCTAACACCCTCCTTAGGTCCTGCACACGCTCCGACCCGAACTCAACGATTCCTTCCCCGCCGAACACTTGCTGCCCGGAGCAGCCCGGCTGGGTTTTGTCCCGGGGACTCGGCAGTAAATGTGGCCCAAACCCGGCTGGTGTCGCCGGTGGCCGGCGAGGGACCGAGCTTACCCGGTGCATCGAGCGCCCCGCGCCGGGACCGCTGCAGGAACAGCCGAGCCGGGTGGGGCAGCACCCCTCCCCTTCTCTCTTGCTTCTCTTGTTTTTAATCAATATTTAAATTTTACAAAACGCCCATCGGCCGCGTTGGGAACGAAGGATGCGAAAGCCCTTCGCGGGTTTGTGGCGGCACGGAGCGAAGCGGTTCCGAGGCGGGACTGCCTTTCTCTATCGCCCCTTGCCCCTTCTCCACCCGCACCAGCTACACCGGCACAGCGCCGGCAACCCCGGAGGAGCCGGGACGGAGCTGCGGGGCCCCGAGGGAGCAGCGGAACGCGGCCAGCCGCGGCCGTCGGGGAGACGCGGAGGGGACCCGATCCCGCTGCGGGGCTGGGGCAGCTCAGCTCCGCGGCCACCTCGCCGCCGGGCACGGCGGTCACAGCAGGCGCAGCGGCTGCCGGAGGGGACTGGGCAGATCAGAAGCGGGCGGCGGGAGCGCCGTCCCCGGGCTGAGCCCTACCTAACCTGCGAGCTGTCTGCCTGGGCGGGCAGGCAGGGAGGGAGGGGGGAGGGAGGGGGTGTTCTCCTGTGCTAATAAAATAAATGAAATTTTCAGAGGTGACTGTGGCGGCCGCATGCCCTCCTCTGCACGCGGAAGCTCTGGGGCTGCGCTGCGCTCAGAGCGCAGGGGCTGCGGCGGGTGGAAACCGCGGGAGCGTGGGCAGGGCGGCGGGGGGGAGCGGGAGAGCAGGGCCCGCCGTTTCGGGAGGCTGCCGGCTGACAGTGGGAACACCCAGGCCTGGGCCCTGCCCCACATCCCCCACCGCCGTCCCCGGGCTGGGCCGGGCGGCAGAGGCCGCCGTCGGATAGCGGGGCGCGGGCTGCGGCCCTCGGGGCGGGCGGCCCCGCCCCGCGGCCGTCCCTG